>LBLO01000100.1:0-51884 GCA_004354395.1 Chondrostereum purpureum
GCGTGCACAACGTGCAGGATTTTGTACTATCGCGTAGATACACTAAAGATACGGTGAAATTTCCCAGATAAATTTCACCGTACCTTGGGCTGGGTTACAATGAAAATACTAAAAGATTTATTATGTAACCTTAATGTAAGGTCCAAATTCAGTGTAATTTCAGGGTGAAATTTTATGTAGCAGGTCCAATTTTACTGTAAATTTACTCTGGGAAATTTCACCATAAGTTTAGCATACTATTGCAAAGGTACAAAATCCTGCACGTTGTGGTGGGCAACGAGGATATACTGCAACGAGAACAAGGAATGATGTGCCCAATCGAGAAATCCAGAGATACGGCCTGTTTCCGGATCCCATTGAACATGCCGCTCCTCTCTTCCACGTTATCGTAGCAAAGGTCACAGCGTCGTCAGTGCTCTTCGCTCATGTCTCGGTTAGGTATTAAAATAAGGATGGATTCCAGTTTTTCCGCGTTTATTTACAATGAGATAAGTAACGTGCATGATTCTCGAGAAACGTGCGGAAGTACGGTCTGGGATGAATGTGAGCGCCACGTGGCGTTGGAGAGTGTACAGATCTCGACTCTGCGGTGTCCGTAGCTCATAACGTAGGTATATTATCAACCCTGTTATCCAAGTTCCCATCC
Organism: Chondrostereum purpureum; assembly: GCA_004354395.1. Taxonomy (NCBI): domain Eukaryota; kingdom Fungi; phylum Basidiomycota; class Agaricomycetes; order Agaricales; family Cyphellaceae; genus Chondrostereum; species Chondrostereum purpureum. The sequence continues at coordinate 647 of LBLO01000100.1, forward strand.
CAGGCTACCGGCGACAGCTCTGAGTGTTCTCGTACTCCCTTGGTCGTTAGGAAGCTCTGCCGCAACTGCTCGCCATTTTGCAAGAATTTCACGTCAACAGCTCTGCAGTATACTATATATCTGAAGAGATGGAATAACACCATTCGCATTGTCTAAACCTGCGGGTGACCGTCAGTCTCTTGCGCTCGTCACCACCTTGTTGGTTGTAGGGCATTTCCACGAATTGGAGAGAGTCACCTGCATGGCAACGTTGTGGCGGCCGCAAGGACTGTCGCTCATACCAGGCAGTCGTACTCATAGTAAGGTCATCTCATCGTCGCTCAATAAATTCTAGATTGTGGAGTAATTTCTTCTCGAATGCCATTGCAAAACCGTACTTCAATACACGGGTCATCRTACTACGTATCGTCATATGCAATCATCTCTCAGCATTCAGGAAACATCATCTCCACTAACGCAAGGAAAAGTTCCTGGAGGCAACTTTAAAGTTCAAGGTGATCATGATCAGCCTTGTGGAGTAAAGGAGGCTATGCAGCGATCCTGTGGCGTCGATCCAAATCTCCTGCTCTTCCAAGATCATCGGAGGCGTCTACATCCCGACTGCTGCGAACGGATCGATACTAAGTTAGATAGGAGGGTAATGACATGGAATGAGTAACTCGTCCATATGCACAATAAGGAAGCAGAAAGGGAATTAAACTCATCCCGGCTATAGTAACCAGGGTCGGTGTACAATTTGAGAGATGGCTAGGGATACAATAGAATATATGACGAAAGAGGTAAGTACAATGAGGAAGGTAATGCAGGGATGAATGTCTAGGTAAATGAGTGCGACGGATCAGTCTATAGAGGGTACAAGGGAGTCCGGGAAATGCAGATATACTAGATGAGAGCGTATGGTACTTTACTAAGACAGGAGAAGAAGCAAGAAATTCGTGTGTGCGCCGAGAAAACCAGAGAACAAAGGAAAGCATGGGTAACAAGGAGTAAAGTACATACATTACGTGGGTTACACTAAGCCAGAGGCGAATACACGGGCGGTGGGGTCAGATAGGCAGGAAGACCTCGGCCATGGCCATGTATCACAGAAAAGGTATCGTCGGAAGAGGTATGTTTGGTCTTCTGTGGGTATGTGAAAGCCCCCGCTTCATGCCAGAGATCATCCAACCAGTTATTTCTCGCATCTGGAGCACATAACTGGTCTAATGGTTGGGGCTCATATGCGGCGAGCTCAGATTCATCTTTCCCAGCTGGTATCCTGGTGTAAGTGAGCGGGAAGTGAGAGATGTGTGACATAGAGGGACTCACTGGTCATTGCGCTGTCGTTAGAGAAATAGTTGAACACAGAAATCCCGTATTGAAGGCTGGCCAGCAATCTGCCATCGTTGGTTCGTGGGTCGACGTTGGAAGGCCAAATCCCACTCGGCGAAAGATAATTGATTAGAAATTGACAAGCGTCAGTCCACAGTTTCTGAAATTGAGCAATCAGTCGGATTCAAAGGATTGATAGTCAGGGGAACTCACTCCGAACACGGGATGGACACATCTGAAGGTTTTCACATCATAGTGTCCGGGTTCGAATACGGCGGCGGCGGCTGCAAGACATGAAGGTCGTGCATTGGGGTCGGTGTCGATGAATGGAATGGTGAGTCGAAGAGAAGCAACGTTAACTAAACAATGGCCAAGGTATATTGCGTGCCCGTAGGTTTCATTCTTCATGGCACAATCTGAGAGAGATGGCAGACGACGCGAATATTCGACGATACGAGTGCTGAGTGTTTGGAAATTCGTAAAGAACGCCGGAGAACGGTTGACATCTAGGATGGGAAAAAGAGGGTGAGTAGCGAAGTCTGGCGGGGAAATAGAGACGCACATGACTGGGAATTGAGACGGGTGGCATGGTAAAGCAATGTAGATGCCTTCGCGATGAGCTCAAGTGCTGAAGGCTCAGCAATGTTTCCCTCCGTTGCCGGGTAGCTGAGAAACTCTGATATTGTGGACGCACTCGGGTGGGGTAGTCGGCCCTAGCAGATAGGATGGTGAGCTTAGCGAAAACAGAAATGGATCGATCAACTCACATTTCGATAATCAGTGACTTCGAGTGGCCATGGGACATCTATCGGTAGTCCTGGAACATCGAACAGTCCTCCTATCGACGAAAATGGATCTGTTGCGAGCGACAGCAATGTAGATAGGACATAGACTGTCCAGAACCCGTTAATTCGCTCGCCCTCCTCCAAGGTGTCTGCGGAAGGTGGCAGGTATACAGCGGTATCTCCGGAAACACCGATGATTTTGGGACTCAGGCTGTTCGCCGCAGCTGAACGACACTGGTGTAACCCTGCGGCAATGACAAGCGAAGAAGCTGTAGCGCTGTGGGCTTTGGCTTCAAGGATATGTCCTATGCGCCAGTGATAGTACGCAAGCAATACTTGAGCTTGAATCGTTTGAATGATCCGATAAGGATGTGAATGCTGTTTCGTGAGAGTTGTTGCGGCGTCCGTCTGTGCTTTTAGGAGGAGTACGGGTTCCCACATCCGAAGAGAGGAACCTGCGGGTGAGGAATGTGCTCCCCATAGACACACAGTACTTAGAGCTGCATCGCAAGGTCTTGTATTGTCGTCAGAAGTACCAGTCCGTAGGGCCGATTTGTAGAATGTATCCATATCGAGGAAGAAACCGATTTGGGAAGAATGGGGAACGAAGGCTTCGATCCTGACAATCAAGGTTAATTGCTATTCGAAGTCCACGTTGGACAGAAAATGGCGATCGACTTACAAGCTTTTGATGACAGGTAGTGAATAGTCCTACGCATGGGTATAGGCTATATGAGTATACGAGACGAGAAAGGAAATGCAAATTGCCCACATTGAGTCCGGGGGAAACTGACAACGGCAGAGGTATGGACCCTGGACCTGTTAGTTTTGAGTACAATAGAACTTGCCATACAAAGCAGGTAAACGGACCTGAAGGACTAGACTTGATTGACATTGGAGACATTGTTATTGGTGGAGATGTGGGACTTTGACTATACGATGGCGAGACTGGTGTCGGCAACATGNCAGGAGAACTGGACCGTTGTTGTTGTTGCCGCTGAGAGGACTCGGCCTGTCTGCCAATATATGGATCATGCAATGTGACCGAAGGTGTTGCGTCGTCTGGGTTCTCTAGCTCCTGAACTCTTGCTTGGAGGCGAGAGATGGTCTCTTCCAGGGCACGATACCTAGATCTGCCTGGCCCTTCTGAATACTCGCACGGGTCCTCCTTTGGGTGTCGGAAACAAGGGCCACAAACTGGTTTTTTACCGTCGCATTTCTAATAAAAACATGATTGTGATGGTCAGCTACTAGTCGCAGAAACGTCCACGAGCACATACGATCTTTAGGAAACTGTAACGGTTCATTAATTATATTATACGGATTCGAGAAGGGTATGACGCACCGGCACGTTAAGCAAGCCCTCCCCCGCTTCAATGGCTTTTCTGTGCTATACCGACTTGGTTCTGGACAGCGTTGCATTTCTTTGATGGAAGAAAGGTTAAGGGTATGGGGTATAGGAAAAGAGGTGGATGAAACGAAGACAAAAAACTTCCCGGACCATGTCCTCCTTATATATAGGAGTGGTCATGCTTATTATGTGACCCCACGGACTTAGAATTCCGTAGTGTAAACAACGGTATCGTGGACCATTCAGACATAAAAGTGTGGAGAGTGGTCAAGACTCTTTCAGGCTGTGCAACTTCCAATTGGACGGTACTCCGGTGTCGGGTAACGTAAGACTTCCCTTGTGCCTGACGCATGTATGTTGACTCTAAGCGATCAGCATCCAACTTCAATCTCTCTTTCATTTGTATACATCCTATGTGTTCTCAGTCTATTCTGTCACAAAAATTCTGGCTCAAGTTTATCCCTCTTGCATTACAAATGCTTATGAACATCCTCCAGTTGCTCATACATTTCCTTTAGTCGGCAATCCCACCAATCTTCGCCGATGCGAGTACGCAAGATTTCCCGTCGGAAGTGTTTCTCTATTAATATGACTCAACTTTGACTCTCCAAGGTTAGTTAGTCTGTACACTTTCTCTGTCCAGACCGATCGCACCCTCATGGTGCTTTCATACCAAGTTATCCTCTGACTCCTAGCTCGCTGCGGTACAGACTGCTGACGTGGACAACAGCGGTATATGCTTCGGAACAAGATCGTTCTTCTCAAAGCTCTCCCGGGGAACTATCCGGTAGACTAAGAAATTTCATCCCCTCGATGCTGTTCTGGCCACTGCCTCCAAACCCTCTTCCGACTATGTAGGATCGTCTGCGTATGATCATTTACTTCCTCTGGATACTTTTTGCGTCAGTTTCTCACTCCTCATGGAGCCAGGAGCTTAAAGATGGTTCAATGCTGTCCATCGTCCAATTGCTCCACGTGATCACGTGATATAACTCTATCGCGATCTCTTGTTTTCCTTTCGTCGAATTAGTGGTTCCTCTCCATATTTTCTAAAGAACATCAGCCTCGAGGCAAGTAAAATCCGCGCCTCCGTCGCTAGCATCACTGCAAATTGCATGTTCTCTGCTTCCTCCAGCTTCCTGTATCTTCTTTCATCGTCTTGGGCATTCGATTTGTCGCATAATCCCAATCTAGCTCCGCAGTGTGGGTGTTAGCCCTAAGCCCTGNAAAAAAATTCCCCTCTCTCGTTTACAAGTCACCAGAATCCTCTAGAAATCTGCTCGGACTAGAGGATGACTACTGTGTTCAACCTTGGTTTAACCAGACAAGCAAATGCAATTCATTTCGCCAGGAACCGGAACGGCCCGACAAAAATGATTGGAATGAGCACAGCATTTATACASTCCGATGATGAGATCTGCGCGATCCTTCTGCTTCCGCTGGAGGTACTTCCTAGATCGTCCCCAAAGATTCTCACTGGGGTGAACTCATGTCCTGTTTTTCTATGACTTGGAGTCCCCAACTCTCTCGGTTCTACAACATCTGCGTTGGAGGGAGAAAGTTTAAAGCGGCTGAATGATCTCACRGAARATGTATGTACGTGGCGTACTGCGGCGCTCCATCCTCTTCGCATGTGAAAGTTCGGGATCTATTATGACTCAATGACCCGGAGCGGAAGCTTTTAACTCTTGATCAACGTCTTTTTCCGGGGTGCAACTTTTGTTCCCGAGAAGAGCCTGCTGAAGTCGCCGTGAAGCCTAACGCATTCATAGCTACTTGGCATATTACACCCCTGAATCTAACTTGTACACTGACTGACTATTGCGTGCCGAGCTCTTCAGTTTTGCAAACTCTCGCGTCTTGCACGGAGGACGCCCTGAATCTTGATTCGAGACCTTACCATCAATCCCACAAACGTAGAGATAGAAGTTGAACTTCCTTTTGTGGTATCATATATATGTATCAGTTCGCCCTGTTCATCTTTCCGAAGACGGCACCGAAAATGGTAGGATTGTCGCTCGGAAAATCTTCCGGACACCCCCGTCAGGCGTGAAAGAAGCGCCCGGGAAGGAAAGGGACGTTTCCGACTAATTCAGTCAGAGACAAGAATAACGAGCGAATGGCACAATCCTGACGATAGCGGCTTGCGACTTGACCGCAGAAAGCGAGCTAAACGGCAACAAACTCTGAAGATCTGACCAGGTGGCCGACGCAAAATTTTCCGCTTCAAAGATATCTTTGACAACCACGGTGGGACCGCATCTTTCAGCATTCTTAGGGTCTTTCAAATCATCAACACGCTCTGCTCGTTTCGGTATTCGAATGNCGAGCTGCATGCAGTTATAGATACTCATTCGTGATCAACTTTTTTCCAAGATGCTCTTGAAGCTTCCGCGACTTCGCGCTAGGCACTTGTAATCCGTTGATCACGGTGTTGCTCACACTTTCAAGAATSACTGGARCATCTATGACTAGAGTGCTTCCACACCACTTCACGCTCAGAGAAATCAAAGCCTGATACAACGCTGTTCAAACATCCACTCGCTCCTTTGTTGCACCATCCATCCGCAATCCTTCTGAGTGCAATATAATCGGAACCTTACAAGGACATATTACTACTCTGGTATCATGTTTATCCTTTGGCGATCGTGGGAGATACCTGTCTCTCCGACTGCCAGTAAAATGTGGCGCTCATTTCCATCGCGGACCGCTCCTCCGCACCACGTGACAGCGGATTTTGAAACATTTGRAGTTCAACTTCTTGAACGTTCAGCTCTCSCACCCACAATCCAAGCTCAGGATTCTCCCGTCATAAATCATGCAAAATATGCCTGAGATACCATTCTGGAATGCGAAAGGGGAGAAGATAATCCTTGAGCCGCCCCCAATTGTCTTGGACGAGTGGCACAAGGGAGAAGAATTACCTTTGGATCATCAAGTAATTCATGAACGCGTCGAGCGCACATTCCAGGCGACAATTGCACACAGAAGGATATTAGGAGACAGTCTTAATATTGTAGGCCTTGTTTCATCAAAGATAGCTGTCACTTTAACGCTTTCTAGACTATGGAACTGACGTTAACGAACGGGAAAGTCTACGTACTTCGCCACACTCCATTCATTGACGAAGAGCAATGTTCAAAGGGATGGAGATGTAGGAAGGTCAAAAGCGAGCGTGATATCATGCTCTTCTTGAATCGTCTTAAACCAGACCTTCCGTTTCCAAAGTTATACTACCATGATATCACAGAGCAGTACGGAGAGCTGGTCATTGAAAAGCTCCCAGGGATAGCTCTTGTAAGCTGTTATGGTCTGTTCAGCCCTCCGCTCAAGGTAAAATAGTCCCCGCTACCTACGCTTCTTGTGAATGATTGCTCACAGGCCACGTTAGGAACAAACAATCACGTCTTATGCGAAAATTGTGCTGGAGCTTTTCCGACTTCCTGTACCAAATCAAATCGGTTCTGCTTCATTCCACGAGTCGGACGCTGATCAACCGGAATTGGGAGTGACACCCAAGATCCTGCTCCATGAAATATTATCTTATAAGAAAGTCCTCCATTCACTCGAAGACCACATCAAGGCTTTTGTCGCAGCCTGTCTCGAGAACCACGCATCTCTCGAAGACAGCGAAACATTATCTCATAGCAAAGAGACACTGAAGAAGCTGGAATCCATACTTATCTCAACAGCTGAACGAGACTTGAGAGAAGAACACTTACGACGTTGCGTCCTTTCACACGATGATCTCGAAGCGAGGAACATTCTGGGGGATCCGGAAACTGGCCGAATATCTGGAATTCTCGATTGGGAATATCACTCTTTCCTTCCTGCTGTTCTCGTTGCAGAGTATCCTCATTGGCTACGCTATGAAGGACACCTAGATCCACAATTCCAGGACACCAGTCCTAGTGCACTTGAAACTTTATGGCACGAAAGTCCAGATGGCGCTATGCACTACAGAGCATTTTATGATGAGGTACTTACAGAAGCTGAACTTTTCAACGCAGCCTTTATCTGATAAGCACTTCCAGATCGTCAAGAGATTGGATCCGGGATATTTCGATTGTCTAAAACGCGGTGAAAAGCTGCGAGCGGCAATGAGTTGGCTAATTACACCTATACCTGATGTGGGTTGTAGAAGGCTTAATCGTTGGATGGAGAATGAGTTTGCTACGTAGGGCCTTGAGTAGATACCGGAGGTATACACATAGACAAAAACATAGGAAGAGTGACCATATGGCCATAATAATACTTGTGGTCCAAGCGCTGCTCTTGCTTGGACCAACGCGGCACAGCCTCCCGACCAACTTTTTGGCCCACACTTGTCTTTTGGCGGTCTAAAATGGACCTCAGCGCTATTGACCTCGTTTCCATGCCCAACGAAGCCACTATAAAAGGGCCCTGTGGTGCTATCAACTTGCACAACTTTTCCGCCAATGTCTCAAGAGCGCCCACCCCATGAGCTCGAGCTCATCAGCTTCATGAATTTTCCTCCGGAGTTCGACGTAGCGTTCGACAATGTGCAACAGGAGACCATGTCTGCTTCCTCCTATTACCCAATGCCCTACTCCCAACAAATCGACATCCAACGCGCAATACAGTATGAGCAATTTAGCCAGCAATATTTTCTGGAGAACGCTGCSGCCGGGACTGAGCCAAGGACAATAGACCCTCGAAGCTTGCATGATGACACCCAGTCTACCTCAGTCCCAGCCAGGCCGGCACCTAGCAAAACTCGATCACATACAGCAGCACCAGCACCAGCTTGTCCTTCTGTGAGTGAGCGGAATAACATCAGTCATCCATACACACACGCGCACCACAAAAGCCGACTAAGCCACGCCTCCAGTTCTTCCCCATCTTCTAACATCGAGCTCCCGGTTCCAGACTACGCCAGTCTCGACGCACGATACAACGGTGCATTCAAATACAGTCCTTCCCCACCCCGTCCACGAAACAAGTTCTTTGCCTTCCGAAGTGCACTGAAAGCAGCCGCAGGACATAGCGGTGTTCAAGAACACTCCCGTCTCGCTTCAGAATTGTGGAATAGTATGACTAGGGAACAGCAGGAGCCGTGGGATCAGCTGGCAAGATATGAAGCGGAATTGCATAAGAAGACGTTTCCAAATTATAGGTATTCCCCCAAAAGGGGGAAGAAGGCGTAAAAGGAACGTGTTGTAAACAGACTTGATCTATATGTATTTCTGATCAATGTACTACACATCATTTAATTAGCTTTTTATCAGCAATTACGGACATGGTGCAGTACGTACCTTATTCCACTTATCTTCCACTTTCAGATTGAATCTCGGGAATGGACTCGATAAATACTTCGCTCTCCCCTTTATTACCTCCAACTCGTCCCACCTATTCGTGTTCTACATCCAGTTACTCGATATGTCCTAGACACAACGAAAAGGTTTGACAGACAACATGGCAACGAGCGCAGTCGGCCACTCACCTGCAAAATTGTATGAGATCTAGCCTGATCTAGTTGCGCTCGCGCTTCAAGATAAGGTTGAAGATGCTCGTTAACTTTAGTTAGCAGTGACGCCAATATTAAAGGATACTTTGGTGAGAGAAGGGGTTTCAACAGAGTCGTCCTTAAATACACGCTCCCGTTGTCACTGAGTTCGTTCCAACCAAAATAATTCGCGAGGTATTTATTGTGTCCCAAAATAATTTTACCGCTGAGGCATGGGAACGGCGATGAAAAGCTCATAGAAAGCCACGAGAAAGGGTTCAAGAGATAGTTTGGATTGTTTAGACAATGGACCAATGTCAAGTGGGATCATGGTGGTGGTATGAACGAAAGTAGCAACATTCAAGCACAGCTTTGGGAGCCGAGAGACTCTTCGCTCTCTCCTCGTGCATCCAAAATTCGAATACTTGAAAGAGTGGCTCGTTTCTCCCTGGAGAGAACATACATAGACATACTGATTCTGTAAAGAAATGTAGGTATGTGGAACTCAACCTAAGACCAGGGATTCGTGTAATTGGTTCCTAATCATATCTAACTCGTACTTCTTCTCCATGTACTCTTTGAACTCCTCTCCAGTGACGACAGTGGGTTCCGTATAAAACTCTGAACCACCACCTCTACTATTCTCCATATCATCGATGATATTATCAAGGTCCTTCCCAGCACCACTCATGTAGAGAACGTGGGCAAGAGCAGCGTGTAGAGCAATAAGATCACGATCGGGAGTTGGGACCATTTCAATGGCGAGATTATCCAGGTTGACAACTCCAATATCGGAAATGCGGACGAATGAAACACGTGCCGATCCAGGAAGAGATTTGACCTGGTAGGAATTTGAACGAGAATTTTCGGGCTACCGAGCGGGTCAACACACGAATAACTGCCTCGAATTTGGGAAGAAACTCACATCAGTAGGAAGTAAACAAATCTTGTATTTATCCCACTCAATGTGGCAGTCATGCTGCATCGCTATGCAATTCGATGGCGAGTCTATGTTGGTCACGATGTGTTGTAAACGGTCTATGGAGACGCCCATGAAGAGACTTAGTATATTGATTGTTGACATGGCAAAGTCATGCTTTGGTCTGAGTATTAGAGCAAGTCCTTTGACATGTTGAAATGAATTACCAACTTTTTCCTTCTCCTTAGGTTCTGTAGCATCGGGTGGAGGGAAGATGCCAAGAGCTGGTTTGAAGATATGTGCACATTGGAGAAATCCATTGATAGACTCATCGAGATCAGCATTCCATTTAGGATTCCTTCGATCGTGCATTTGGGTGAATGGACAACGATATTGTTGCCGTCTCAAAATCTGTTCAAACTGAGTCGGATGCCTGGAAATGACTGTGGAGCAGCTCACCTGTTCCATTTTTGTTTTACGGCCAATACTAGGAGGAGATTTTAATAGTTGGTCGTCGTCCCCGGGGGTGGGAGTGGTTTCTCCCGAGGATGGGGGTGATTCATCGTCAGGATATCTGTCGTAGGAACTTTGGCTTTTGACTGATACATATAATGAGAATCAGGAANGCTAGAGCCATTACTAGAGCTTACATATCCAGAGTAAGTTAACAAACCAATCAATGGCTAAAGTGGTCAGAGCGAGATGTGTTTCTTGAACGTCCTTGCTGCCTCGACAGCATGCACTAATGACCGATGCCACAGACCGAGAAGCCTCAACTCCCCTATCAGCGCCACCGCACATAGGCGCATATTCCAACATATAGCGGAGGATGTTGTGAAGGGGCGTCTTGCATGTATGTTGGTACCAGCGTGGCGCATATTCGTTCGGCGGTCCCTCCTTCGCAGCTAGGGCTGAAATGAGTGTGTGTGCTTTCTCAATCAAACCATCGGTATGTTCAGAGAATAAATATGATTCCTCGTACGAGGACTCAAAAGCAGACATCTCCATATTCGAATGACTTTTGTTATGGCATTGTGAAGGACGAAGTGAAAATGATATAGCATGACTAAGCACCTGAACCTGGTGGACCCAGGTGCCAATCGGTAATCCTTCGGACMGGACTTAGAAATGCATCTCTTCCTTGGACCTTCGACTTGAACTCATACATACGTCTAATTCCGGCCACGGTCCACTCACAGAAGGACCAATTGTAGTCCCTCGCAGAAATGAAGCATACTCAAGTGAAATTCCGTTCATCTGGATCTTCATTGGCCATAGTGGGGAACTGCTACGCCCAATCCAATGGCCGAACAGATGGCTTTACACTGCTTTTTGCACACTGTGTTGGAGGACGTAAGTTTTTCGACATCCCAYATCACAACATACCTGAGTTTTAAAGATAAGGAGCAATTTGAACCTGTGATTGACCGTCTGTTTCGTGTTTGTGGCGCCAAGATTCTAGAGGTTTGGGCCTTCGATTGGCAGAGTCATGGAGACTCAGCCTCTGTTAACGCCGACGAGTTGAAGCAAAGGCAGCGTATCAGTGAGCTCTCTATCTAACTATAGGCTTCTTATGTTCGACCTCTAGCTATAGCAATACATGAATGGGCAAGCGCTTTGGCGGCTTTCGTTGAATCTCAGCTGAAGGGTCATCGAATCATACTGGTTGGACACTCTGCTGGAGGGGGGACAGTGTAAGATATTTTTCTTCTTGGGATAGATTTTACAGGCTATACATCCAGCACACAGTGTTCTCACCGTAGGAAAGCTGTTGTCTCAACACTCGAACCCTTTTTCTGCTCTGATCCTAGTTGAACCAACTATGGTCTCGCGGGAAATGTTTTACGGTACTTACATACTCTTGATCAGCTGAATCCTCAAGTTCATACCGGTGCAGAACAATTCAATGACCGTATAGAGACAATGGAGTTCACCGTGAACGCCACATTGGCCAGACGAGATACATGGTCTAACAAGGACTCAGCTTACCAGTGGCTCTTGAAGCGATTTCCCTGGCAGTTCTGGGATCCAAGAGTGGTGAGACTCCTCGCGGTAGGCATCGCTTCTCCGATATGATGTCGATGCAAAGTGACCGAATCAATTAGGACTTCGGACTTCGGGAGACTCCTCTTGGGAACGTAACTTTGAAGTGTCCTCGGGAACAAGAGGCAGCATCCTATCCTGAGGTGGATGGCCATTTTGAGGCTACCGAACTCCTTCCGCATGTAGGGAAACAGGTTCCTGTGCACTTGATCTGGGGTACGAGAAATGACCTTGTGTTAGTCTGTCTACCAACTTTCTTGTTATTTTATCTTACTAATGGGATGCATCCAGCACTGAGGAGATTCAAAGTGCACTAAATCAGATGAATGTGATGTCAGTAAGGAAGGTGGAAGATGCTGGACACTTTGTGAGCGCTCTCCTGACTGAACCTAAATTGAATTATCCGTGACCTTGCGCAGATCATTCAAGAACGCCCAGACGCAGTAGCGGACTGTATTTCTGACATTATCGATACGATACCTTTCAAACGATCCATTCATCTTTGAATTTTATATACAGACTTTAACTCACAATTGGGAATCTAAAACACGAATATTGAGCAAAAAAACTTGAGCACTATTTAGAAATAGAATGAGGGGAGCGACGAAATCAGGTGAAGACGCTTTTGTGGATACTTTCATGCTGATTCAGTTCGAATACCATGCGCGGCACGTATCTTTGCTTCTTCTTCATTCCTTTGTTGACCAAGCTTGACCTCTTCTTCCCAGTCGGTTCCTAGCCACACAACTCCATACTCACAAATCCCAACGATGAATAGGGCGATCACCTGGCCTAAGAATGTGATTGATTGATCACTAAGAGCACAGAAATACTGATGACGAAACATACCAATCCATAATCCTTGTAGTCCATAGTCTGCCCTAAAGGCGAGAGCGATGCCGATGGGCAAAGCGAGTACATAGTACGCTATGATATTGAAGAGGGCACCTAGATGCTGGCGGCCTACATCGAGACTGAGTCAAAAGTACTTTGAAACGACTGTTCTCTTACCTTGTCCACGAAGCACTCCACCACACGAGCCTGCGAGGCCATCGGCAACCTGGAAGGAAGCTACCAGCGGCATGACCTTGCTCACCAGAACAACGACGTCAAGGTCATTGCTGAACAAGAAACCGAAACTCTACGATTGAAGTGAGATGTCAGCTTCCGGCGGAGGAATTCTACACGCACATTGCGAGTCACTAGCAACGTCACCATTACGACTGTACCAAGAACGATGCTAAGGAAAGCAGATGTATGGGCAGCATACTTTGCACCAACAGCTGAGCGGGATCCAATGAGGTTCCCTACCCTGTTGGATGCCGCCACGCCGATACCGAAAGGTATAGTGTTCAGAACTGAAGGATGGAAGGCACAAGATAAGACTTGTGAACAATTGAAAAAGGAATGAACGAACTTTGGTCTGTGGTCATGATGACAGACTGGGCCGCCAAAGGTACTTCACCGAGTCTACCGGCAGCTAATGCCACGATCTCGAACGCAGCCCTGAGATACGTTGGACAATACCCTTAGCATTAAAGTTACCCTATGCTGTTAATGATCCACTCACCACTCCGTCCCAACCATCAAGATCCCTGGAAGAGCTAGCTTCATAAAGGTATAGCAACTTTTCGGGTCAAGCACGAGGGCAGGCTGGAGTCCAGCCCAGCAAGCATTCCTCCGATGAGTAGGGGAGAAATAGGTGTATATTGAGAGAGCTATGAAAAGAAGCCAGTAGGAAATCGAAAGGGCCACAGGAGACCCGAGAAGCCCCAGATGCGTGTAATGAATCAGCCATATGTTCAAAACGAGGTTGATGGGGAAAATGACAACGAGGACAGTTGTTGAAGCTCCCATGATACCTGAATTCGAGATAAAGTTTGAGATATAGTGCAAGTTCACATGGGTTAAAACGAGATGAGCGCTTACCCTGGCACTGTAAGTATTTCTTCAGGCTTTCAAACCCAACGTAACCGGGGGCACCCCATATCAGCACTCTCAGAAAGATCTGTACATCCTTGGCGAGAGAAGGTAGCTGCCCAAGAGAGATCAGGATTGGTTCCATGAACATCCAGATACCGCAAAACGGAACGAGAAGAAACCAGAGTAGAAGGAGACATCTTTGAAAGTGGACCGACAAATCTGAAGGCCGACTGCCACCAGTGTATGCCTGAGAACCGAGAGTATCAAGTGCGGTGGTGCCACCAAGCGCAACAATCCATCCTAAAAAGAAAACGTGGGATCATATTTGCAGATAAGAAGTGAAATCAAACACTAGCCAGTGACAAAGGCCAACATCAACGAAAATGCAACGACGGAGAGCTCATCAGGACCCAGGCGGCCAGCAACGACGATAGAGGCTGTCTGGTACGAGTTTTGAAGTATGTAGGACAAAATAACTGTCAAGTTTCCATGAGAGGAATAATCATTCCACTTGTGGCTGGAAACTCACCAGGTGTCGAATCGACGAAGAGAGACCAAAACAAACGCAAGTCCGTGGACCACTGGACTCCATGACTGTCACGTGGTACTTCAGCTTCGCGATCGGACGACGATGACGGGGACGCCACAGGCTCTTCAAGGTCTCCAGAGACTGGGAATGTGTCTTTTCGTAGAAGGGGCTCTGTCTCTGATAACAAAGTAAATTGCGACATGGTAGATGGTGGTGAAAAGGAGGGGTTTTTTGTCCACGTCTGACGTCCAACATTTGCTCCCCTGGTTTTATCTTGCCCTGTACCCTCTGTTTCCTGGCGGCTTTCTAAACATACTCCGCAACAACGTGTCTTTCCTTATCTCATACTAAACTCATGAAAATCTGCTGGAGCGATAATCCTCTCCGCATTTTCGGGCTTTCGGGTGCGGCAGAAGATTTGGTACCCCCTCTCCTCAGTTTGCCTTATCAAAGATGCCGTCCCTCCTATACCATTATCCTCTACGCGTCGGCGAAGTACATCCTATAAGTAAGAGATCCTTTCTCGAACCGTTGCTATCTAAGTTCCCCAACTCTCAAGCTCAAACAACAATGAAATTCTCCGCTACTCTTGCTCTGTTCACTGTGATCTCCGTTTCCCTAGCTCACAGTGGGGACCACGAGTCTCAAACTCCTATGGAATACGTCCGTTTCCCAGTTGACCCCCTTTACAGAGGCCTAAATGGCGAAGGTAAGTTACTTCTTTGTTGAGCAAACTGTAAACATCATCTCACACTTTCGACCATCCAACAGTAACCGCAGATGCTATCTTCTCCGGGATTACTACTTTCGCCAAGCTGCCTTGGGTTCAGTGTCTTACCAGGGAGTCAGACATCCCGTTCGACATCGCATTCCTTGGTGCTCCCTTCGTTAGTACTCACCTCAGGACTGATCATATCGATTCTGACCCGTGTTTGAAAGGACACTGGAACTAGCTATCGTCCTGGCGCTCGGTTCGGTCCTTGTAAGTTTAAGTTCGTCCAATTCAAAAAAATCTCAAAATGCTAAAATGGAGTTCAGCGGGGATTCGTGCCGGTTCTCGTCGACTGAACTTGTACGGCGGATACAACGTGCCTCTAGAGTACAACCCCTTCAAGAATGGTCTTAGGGTCGTCGATTGTGGCGATATTCCTGTTACGTGAGTGAGAAACATTTCAGCCGATCCAGTTGAATCCTAATTTTCCTGGAAGTCCGTACGACAACGTGTTCGCAATAAAGCAAATCGAAGACGGTCACAAGGCTATCCTCAAGCGTGAGGCTTATTCTCCCCTTGGGAATGACTCCCTCACGGGAGAGCCCCTGATGCCCATCTCGCTCGATGGCTTGACCCACCCCCGTATCATTACTCTGGGAGGCGATCACACTATCGTGCTTCCTCTTCTGCGCTCTATCTACTCTGTCTATGGCCCGATATCTGTCATTCACTTTGACTCTCACCTCGGTAGGGATTCTGCCTCTTTTTCCCTCGTGTTTATCCATTAACATCTCACCCATAGACACCTGGAAGCCTTCTGTCTTTGGCGGCGCACCTTCTGATACTGCCGCTATCAACCATGGTACATATTTCTACTGGGCCAGTCAAGAGGGTCTGATTAAGAACGGGTCGTCAATTGCAAGTGTCCTTTGTTCTAAATCATCACGGCTCGATTCTTCTCTTTTCTTCAACTGTTTGAGTGCTTTGATCCTAGTTCGTCCGTTTTATCTAGCACGGCGCGATCAGGACAACACTCTCCAGCCTGGAAGACTACGATAACGACGACGAAGCTGGATTCCAGCGAATTGAGGCTCGCGAAATCGACACCATAGGTGATTTCAGATGCCTCGTTTTGATTGTTTCGTCCACGTTCACTGAACTTTTTTCCAACTTAGGTACCGAAGGTATCATTAAAAAGATCCGTGAGACGGTCGGAAACAATCCTGTATACCTCTCCATCGATGTAGGATTTCCCTTCACTATCTCTAGCCTCGAGGCTGACTGTAGTGGAACGCAGATCGATTCTATCGACCCTGCCTTTGCACCGGCGACTGGTACTCCTGAAACCGGTGGATGGACAACTAGAGAACTTCGCACTATTCTTCGAGGACTGGACGGTCTTCATATTGTCTCCGCCGATATTGTCGAGGTCGCCCCTGCTTACGACACTAACGCTGAATTGACCACGATGGCTGCTGCTGATGTTCGTCTCCACTTCTTCTTTGATCAAACATATGGCTGACAGATTTCTCCAGGCTCTGTTCGAAGTCCTTACTGTTATGGCTAAGACTCCTCTAGGTAAGAAGGCGAACTAGTCTTGAAATTCACCAATACATTACGCTGTTTCGCTACGATTTTCTGTTTGATCAATGTTTCTCATTCTACGTTCTACCCTTTTATACGTTTTGTTCTTGTACCTAGCGCTGTACTCCTGCTCTCCAACTAAAAAATTCAATTCTGCTTCGAGATAAACACTGCGTGGTGTGATATTTGCTAAACCGTAGGCGCAGAAGCTCACGAGCTCCTATGAGTCCTATCTATCAGTGGCGCAGTGTAGCAGTTCTACAATCTATTATTGCCGTCGATCATTTCGGGCGCTCTTACCGAAACTCCGCGTACCGACCAGAAAGGGAAGTGCAAACCGATTCGTGGATAGATCTGGATAGATAAGCTGCCATATCTATTTGATATATATTTTACTCTTATTTGCAACCCGCGTCGGTGAATTCATCAACTTGCAAAGCACATTGACTCGCAATCCCATATTCATTCCATATTATTTATATATTTAACCAGTAACTGTGCGTTCTAGGACTCGACCACTGAGTACAAGAAATCACCGAGATGACTTTCTGACTCATTCACTGTTATCTACGCTTGTGGGGCGGAAAATAGAACCGATGAATTTCCAAATTAGGCTTGCGAAGGTTCCATCAAAAAATCTCCTTCCCGACGCTATGTCCCGTCTTCTTTTTCCGCCTCAGCCGTCAATCTCATCAATAACAACTCTTATCCTTATCTTTGCTTTGCTCCTAGCGCTCAATGCCGAGTTGCTTATCTCTGAATTTAAATGGTAGAAATTTTCTCGGACAGCCAAACGCTCACTAGCACTCCTCCCTCCTACTTCCACTATGGATTCAAAGTTCGAAAAGCATGGAGAAACAACCGTTGCACAATCGGTTGTCCGCGACGATATGTCTGAACGTCACTTGGATGATGTTAGGTTGGCAGAATTGGGTTACAAGAGCGAATTCAAGCGCGAATTCTCTGTAAGTCGACTCAGTGGGAGCGACGTGTACTGGCCATTGACAACGCGTTCTACAGCTGGTCGAAGCTATAGCTTTTTCCTTCTCTATTATGGGGGTAGTTGCCTCAGTATCTTCGACTTTGTCCTTTGGACTTGTCAGTGGTACGTTCCTTCCTTCAACGATAAGCGGTGGCCATCCTAATCCTGGGTTGACTTAGGTGGTCACGTCGGAATTGTTTTCGGATGGCTTATTCCAAGTATTTTTGTCCAAGCCGTGTCTTTGACCATGGCTGAGCTTGCTTCTTCTATGCCGTATGTTTTAGTGTACTCTCCTCTCCTCTTTCTCGCTGACCAAAGATCCGAACAGGACGAGTGGAGGACTATACTTCTTCTCCGCAAAACTGGCACCCCCGAAATACGCTGCTCTAGCCTCTTGGATTACCGGTAAGCTTGGGATTGGCTCATGAGGTATCCCGCGATGCTTACGATAAGTATTGCACGAAGGCTGGGCTAATATCACTGGTCAAGTCACACTGGTCTGCTCCATTGATTATACCCTTGCGGAAATGATTACGACCGTGAGTAGCTCGCCCCCGATGAAATTACGGAACTGAGCTCGATCCACACCATAGGCCATATCCGTGGGTTCAGACGGAGCGATCACCATGAGCAGCGGTGCAACCTTTGGGATCCTTCTAGCCATTTTGTTCACCCATGGCGTCGTGTGCTCTGCTGCCACAAGTGTCTTAGCACGCCTCAACCTGTTCTATGTTACCATCAATGGCGAGTGAGCATGTTCTGTTTATAGGAGCTTTGATCCTAGTCAGACCGTAGTGTGCACCACGATTGCCACCATTATCGCTCTGTTGGTGGTATCCGGGGACAACAAAGTCTCCACCAAAGACGCATTCACCCTTTTTGAGAATAACTCAGGCTGGCCAAATGGTTCGTCCACCACAATATCTAGCATGAGGAGGGATTAACAATGGTTGGATATAGATGGTTGGGCTTTTATGCTTGCGTTCACAGCGCCAATGTGGACTTTGACTGGATGTAGGTCTAATATCCAATAAACGGACCGTGTCTCCCTCACCCAGTGCCCTCCAGATGATTCCGCCGCTCACATCTCTGAAGAAATATCCGGGGCTTCCCGAGCAGCACCCATCGCCATTTTAGTGGCCGTCGCGTCTACTGCAAGTCTCGGATGGGTATTGCTAATTGCCACATCATTTGTTATCACGTCGGTCCCAGCTCTCTTGGAGAGTGAATTGTCTCTACCCATGGGTCAGGTACTGTTAGACGTTTTGGGTAAAAGAGGCATGTTGGTATTGTGGTCGTTCATTATTGTTGTACAGGTACGCATCATTTTTCCACCTCTGGCTCGTGCTCTGATATCCATTTCATCGTATAGTATGTCACCGGCGCAGCTCAAACTGTTGACGCCTCGCGGGTTGTCTTCGCGTTTGCCAGAGATAATGCCCTTCCCGGATCGCGTTGGTGGAAGCAAATCAACAAACATACTCAGACCCCCGTTTACGCGACATGGTTTGTTGTCGTCATCGCAGGTATCTGTGGTATTGTGGGATTTAGTTCGACGGCCCTCGTCTCTCTTGCAGGGTATATCCTACGTTGCTTCTTCATCATTCTCGCTCATTAACAATGTATTGTAGGGCTGCTGTCATCGGGCTTTATGTGTCTTATATCGTCCCCATCTTCCTCCGTATCACGTCCGGCCGAGACAAACTTGAACCAGGACCATTCACTTTGGGAAAATGGGCCATGCCCATCGGCGCCGTAGCTTCTGCGTGGGTCGCTTTCATCGTTGTTCTGTTGCTCTTTCCCTCTGGGCAAATTACAAATGCGGAGGAAATGAGTGAGTTTTGTGTCTCCTTCGAAACGAGAATGGTCCATACTGAATTCAGTATGTTACAGACTATGCAGTTGTTATGATAGCTGCTGTCTTCGTCTTCGCTTCTCTTTCGTGGATCTTTTCTGCACGCAAATGGTTCCATGGGCCGGTGACAACTGTTGACGTTGTCTCGACGAAGCACCAAGACTAGGTGTGTCGTCCTTAGATGAATGTGGGCCGAGGTAGGTGATGTTTCTGCTTCGAATAGACGTATTTGTATGTATGGCCAGAGAATATAAAGACTGCTGTTAGTTGAAGGATGTTGGGATTTAACGGCTTGCTACTAGCAGGAGAATACTTTGGGGCCTGCCAGCCGAATTAGCTCACTATGCAGAACAACGACACGGACACTAACTCGACCTCGGTGACTCATTCAATTTACTTGTCTGACTTCGAAAGTTTCCAGGGATTACGATCCGCGGANGGGGGCGTAAGTCCCAGTAGTACTACTTAGTAGTAGTAGTAGTAGTAGCAGAGTTGAACTTGGGATTCGACGATCACCTGACACCAATTGCCGGAAGTCCGGAAATCCGGTAGCTTAGTCATGTATCCCCCTATTTTGCCGCCGAACCTTTTGCAACGAACGACCTCAACAACTCTCAATTAGAAATGACTGCGCTCCCGAGTGACTTCGCACATCCGAGTGACAGCGTGGTTAGTTCACATTCGACATGCCGCAGAATTGAGACAACTATAATGAGGGCCATGGATAATACTTGTACGAAAAGTGAAAAACAAACACTTGAAAAGCAATTGGTGAATATACGGATCCTAGGATACCTGTTAGCATTTGGCCCAACAGCCAAAGCTATTTCTCATATCACAATTGCAATACACTCCTGCGTAGATGACGAAGCAGTGGTCAACCTCGGAGAGTTCTATGACCAACACTTTCTCCGCACCTGTATGTCCTCGTTTTGCACTCTTCTCACCACTCAAAACTGACTTTTGGCAGTCCGAAAGGCTAAAGGGAACACACTCCGCTCTTCACAGCCTCAGTCACGGCCGTCATTCGATAGAACACAGGACATGATTGACGCTTTTTTGGTCCATGTTCCGCAGAATCACCAAGAAGCTAAGGAAAGTGTAAGTGGTCATTATCTACGATAGATTCCTAACCAACAGTGCAACTTATATCATTGGCACCCAGGCTTTAATTCGTGACGATTTTAGATGTGTCTTGTCTGGCGGCGTTGATCAATGGTGCTTTATCGGGAACAAAGAGTTTGCTGAAGAAGTAGAAGTCGGAACACTACTTGTCCAAACACAATGCTGTCACATCTTTGGGGAATCGACCAACGAGTTCAAAAGCATCAGAGACGAAGCTGCCAAGGTATTTCCCGTCTTCCTTGTTTGTCCTGGACTCACCGTCTTTTCAGCGACAGTACGAAGCTAACGTCTGGACCATTATCCATGATTTCGGCTATCCGGAAATCCGCGACGAACTGGAAGGCAGCAAGATTCATTCCTTGAAAAACCTCCTCACTCTGGATTACGCTCTCTATACTCTGTTCGAAGAACTTAGAGTCTGGTTCGAGCCAACAGTACGCAGCTGCCCCTCCTCTAGTGACTGAAGCACCGACCTCCTTGTTAATACAGAGTATCCCCAATCGATATAAAGTCGGAACTTCGGAGCCTCGTGTGCTCCACGTCAGATGCCTTCCGTCCCACGTCGAGTTCAAGACTACTGATCCAAGCCTGAATCTTCCAGCGGAGAATTACCTGCGTGTTCACGCTGCCTGTTGTCAAACTGCGTACATGTCCGGTGCGACAGAATACTACGACAGGATGGATCAACACAAATATGAATGTGATTTCTTAGCTTCGACCGGGGAGTCTGCAGATGTTTTAGTAGCACGCTTGCATGCCGTCATCCAGCCACAGGAATGTCCAAGTAACTAACAATATTTGCATTCCATCATCGAATTTGTGGCAGGTATAGAGCCCAGGTTACTGAGCTTAGTACAGGTTATGAGTCTCAAGGGAGGTAATGTTTTTTCTGTCTCGAATAGACATGTTTATACATGTGGTCAGAGAATATAAAGACTGTTGATAGATATCGTTGGGGTTGAACTGTTTGTCACTAGCAAGAGAAGACTTCGGGTCCTGCAGCCAAATTCAGTCCACGAGGTAGCGTAAAGGTGCATACAAATTAACGAACCTGGGATAGTGTAACCAGAGAGAGACTGGTAGATATTGATCGTGATTCCAGGGTCAGATCCTATAGAAAGTAAGCAATCCTTGTCCCGCACAGAAGAATCAAGAGCATACCGGCATAAGCTCCAGGGAAGCTGACCGTGGTGGGCGATGCGGAGCCGCCACCAGTAATATCAAGTTGAGCACATTCCATCTGGGGGACAACATGGGCCATATGCGGCAAGATATTGGAGTAAAGAACGCACGTAGAGCTGAGCACCAGGGTACGAGGATGCAGCATGAAGAGCTTGACAGAGTTGTTAGTTCAATGCTACAGGATGATGCCATTGTGGTAGAAGCCTCACCGATCAATTCATGTCTCAACAGATACTGCCCTGCAGGGATACACGCCGGAATCGTGAAATCAACCTTCCCGTCATTTGCAATCATTTTGTCTACACCCCAAGTCCCATCCGCATTCAAACCTTCTTCGTGTATCTTGAACCACTTCAACCCAGTTACACCTGTCTGGGTCGCGTCTGGGATCTGTGCTCTATTGAAGCACGGGTTAATGTTGAGGCTATCCTTGGAGAGTATTACTGAGGACGTACAGGTAAGTGATAACCGGACCTTTATGACTAGCGTCGATAGGGTCCGCAGCGTCAGATGGATCCGCTCCGTTGAGAGTGTGATGCCATTCTGCAGTGAGTTTGGCTCCTGCGGGGACGGTGATAACAGCGTCTGAGATGGGTTGGTGGTACGGGTTGATGCCTCCATTGCAAATCACGTCTGCAATAGGAAAGGTCAATCTGGATGGCCAGTAAGAGAAGAAGGTTCTACACTTTACCATTAGATGTTACGTCCTGAATAGGCTGGGACAATAAAAGATGGTGAGATTAACTGATTCACAGGGGATTCGTAGGAATGTACTGACCCCATCATAGTCTGGAACTCTGATTCCTGTGAGATGACCCTGCGAGACTCCATTGACGTATATCTCCTGTATGAATAAGTATGAAGATTAGCTCAAGAACCAATTGGCAGTAGTAAGACGAAAACCTGAAAGATGGTATGTCCAGCAACTAGGGAAGCCGAACCAAGTGCAGCAAAGACGATAGATTGCAACATGTCGGGTGATGTAGGAGTTGTGTGTTGCTATAGTACAAGCTCGACTATTGATATATATCTCAACCTCCTGGAAAAATCGCGGAAAGAAAGATGACAACGCGACATTCTGCAGAGCTATTTCCCCGAAGAAGCTCAAGTCGTTGTGTCTGTTTCCTTTGAAAGACGTCATTGCGATCCATAATGATAGGAATAGAGTTCCGAAGAAGTGGGATGTTAAGAGACTTGACGGCTGTGGTAGCCAACCCCAAGGTGAACTCGGAGAATTACGATCTTTGAATGTGGGGCAAGCTCACCGATAGGCTTGATGAATGGTACCGTGAGCAAATCCTATAAGGAACGCAAAAAAGGTATCAATGCTACCAATACGCTGGCATTGTGTCAAAAGGCAAGATTTTCTGTGACAACATCGGGCGCTGTGTTGTTCTGGAGCTCATTACTGAAGCCGCCCATCCGCCTGCTTTTGGCGATTTCCAGCTACTCAAGAGATGGGGAGATACGAGATAAGTTTTGGGAGTCTTAGAAGCTACACATATAGATAAACCAGGCTATGGTAGAGTTGAAGGATTTTGGCCTGTGGTATGTAGTTACGGAAAATGGTGAGTCATTACTCATGGGTAAGGCTTGTGGCTGTACAGCTGCACTACTAGAAACAGKTTTGGAGCCTGACAAGTTTTGTGACTTCTGATTCAGACTTGCTCGTGGTTGAAGGACGCTGGTTGCAACGAGGCTAAAGCTGGTGGCATTTCTTAATGCTATGTGTACCCTTCATTTCTGCAGTGATACTTTTCCAGCTCTTTGGACTTCTATTTCATCTGCCGTTGACGAAGGAATAAACATATTGGGTAAAACGTTTCCTTCAAGGTTCCTTCAAGAATAGACTTGCGCCAAGTCTGTGAAAAGTCACGGAATGTCCTATGAATCAACTTACCAGCGTCACTCTGACCATTCAATTGAGGAATCCTCCTGTGATGGTGATAAGTTGCGGGTTTTTGTCGCTGAAGATGGCATCGAGTAAGTAACACAAGCTATAGATGTTGGAAGATATTGAATACTTCGCAGACGCTCATCTGAGTATATATATGAACCTATAATCGAAGAAATTCAATACCGGGAGCATTTTGTCGACGTTGATCGAGGCCGAAACAAATCTAATCCTAATCCATGTGATCTCCCTCTGGTACTTGAAACTCTGGGGCATGCTTCGTTTGACTTCTCTRCGCTGGTATGCCCTTTTATTTCGCATCGCATCCTAGGGTATATCTATATCATGCCTCCAGTTAGAAAATCGAGCCAATGTACTTATTGACAAGAAGGTAGCCCATCGTTTCCCGTTCTATGCCAATAACCACCGCCAAACGTGGTTGTATCGAATGCTGMATACTGGTTTATGTCTCCCAGAAGACGYATCTCTAAGTACCGACCTCAGARCGGTGAATAGAGCAAGGAGAGTCGTGGACTTGRAGCTGCCTTGGCGACCACCCAAGATTTATCCTCCAAGCGATCAGGAATTTCCAATCCTGGGATGGATGASSATCTATAAYTCATTGTTTCTTTATGTGTGGCACGACGAGCTCAAAGAACATGGRTTGGAGATAGAGTAAGTGTATCATCATTAACCTTTATCAATGGACGAGAACTGAAGGGCCATGGAACCTAGTTTCCGCCCACGCTGGACCTCATCCGCAGACAGCAGATATATTATCCCCGATGTTGTCATCTCTGCCACCTTCCCAAGCAACCAGAACAACAATTCAGTACAAGAATTTCACAAAGTGCCCCTTTTCATTGCGGAATACACCAAGACGAATGACACAACCCAGGCAGACAATTTTCCGTTAAATCATCTGGAGGTTTGCATGGTTAAGGTGTTGAGCTCGTATCGTCCATACTTCGAGTCCACTCCCCTGTTCGGAGTCCTATTTAAGGGGAGCACAGCTTCAAAACTCTGTATCGGATGTTGGCAGAACGATGAAGTAGGAACMRACAACCCAATCACGTCTTTTTCTGTGCTCATGACGTTGCTCCTAGATAAATTTGCAGATTTTAGCCTTCAAGGATCCTCCTTTTGACTTCGAGGTAACAACTGACTGCATGCACTTCATGACGTTCTTGTCGAACTTGAGCAAACTGAGGCCGGCGTTTGCTGAGATTGCGAAGRATCAATTTGTCGCCACCAGTCTTAGTTTTACCAGTCCAGAACTTCCATTCGATCCACTTGTGCGGGAGGAAATTGTGACAAGGTACGTGAGTCTCCACTGCAAGATTCCTGATACACCTGATGATGATACAGGGCGCTTTACGCCTCTGACCCTGATACACAAACCTGGCTGGCATCAAGGAGAATATCGGTGCAAAGTCTGAATCAATTACAAGGCTCGGATTTCGTCCCCTTGTTCGTGCAACGCAGGATAGCAAACTTCGTTGGATGTGTTATTTCTAAGGATGAAATACGGGTGAGTAGTGATATTCCGTCTATTGACAGTAAGGCTTACCGAAAGAGTACATCAAAGAACGCGATTCGTACCTGTGAAGAGTCATTGACTGCGAAGGAGCAAGAGTTAATCAAAGACATCACAATATTCCTTTCTCCCTCTTTCGACACTCCCACACGGGTACTAGAGACTACTGACCTTCCTCGGATCCTTTCACGAACCATCTACCTTTGCTCTACGGCAGAGGATCTCAACAATGGAATATCGCGTTCCCGGCCATCTGCTTGGTCCGTTCTCTATGACCAGCTTTTGCTACATGTGGCATATCGGTTTGGCACTATGACAGAACCTGTGTATGTCAACCAATTCTTCTCGTCCGTCGAATACTTACTGCGGTATCAGGTTCGCATCCAGTTGGGCAGTTCACATTCCGACATCGAACATAAGACACAAGCCGATCTTCGACAGTGTCGTAGTTGATGCAACCGTTTTTTTCGAAGCAGATAACCCGACAAATGTGGGAAAGATCTACTCGTCCTTGCAGAAAGAAATGTGTTTGGAAGATAGGCTAAACCTGAGCCATGAGCATGTGGAACATTTCACTTTTTTACCCAACTCGCTCATTGAATCTCCTCCAAACCGTGACCTGGGCAGACTTCTGCCTCTGATCCTCGTTGAGCATGTCAAGTCCGATCCTGGAGATGGCGACTATCGTCAAACTCATCTTGAGCATCTTTCTATCGTGATGAAGTCTGCGTTGGGTCTACTTAGGGCGCGTGGATTAGAAGAGATCATTATTGGACTGCTTTGTCACCGAAATTTGGTGTCCGTTGTAGTAGGTTGGAATCAGGAAAACAAGGTAGGTGCTTTATCTCGTTTCCGAGTCATGAACGCTATTTATGGGTGGATGATCTGGCAGACGTTTGTGGCAGAACTTCGAGAGCCCGAGTACAGTTTCGATATCCTAAAACCTGGTGACTCGCTGCGACTGGTGCTGGCTTTGGTGAATCATATGCACAAAGCCGCAGAACTGAAGAAGGAAGCGGAGGAAAAGAACACCGAATCCGGAGAGAAGTTGTTGCAGACGATTCCATTCAGATCACACTGGAGATATGGAGGGGTACTTGGAGAGGATGATTATGCTGATAAATCTCAGCGTATGAATAGTTGGATAGAAGAACAATGCAAAATATCAAGCGACGGACTAGTAGACTATACTCTTTCGTTAGAATAGTCTGAGCATCCCGTCTCTTCATACCCTGTTATGACGTTCCCGTTTAAGTACTTATCGTTAACTTGGACAATCACAGCGCAGAAGGTTTATTACCGCCGGAGAAGAGTTTTGACAGTCCATGTGTAATGGTAGACTGTCAGTCTTGATACCAGAATTAGAATTGCCTTGTAGTTTGGAGACTTGTCCTGACAGGGATACTAACAAAAGAACAGAGCTTGTCAGTGATGGTGAGGAGAACACCACACACACGTGCCCATTCGCCGCCAGAGCATGCACAGCCACCAATATCACATCTTGCTCCCGCCTGTCATCTACTTGCGATTTCAATATGGATCCTTCAGTGCCTTTGGTGGTAGACAATGGTACGGGTGTGAGTATTCAATAGCCGATTATCTGGGTAACCTTACGAACCTGAGATCACAGTTCGTCAAAGTGGGATATGCTGGCTCCAACTTCCCTGAGCATGGTACGCGTACCATTCTATTGAATAACGACTGAAGTATCATCTATAGATAAACTATAGTGTTTCCTTCGATTATTGGTCGTCCGATCCTGCGTGCGGAAGAAAGAATAGGAAGTACTGTCATCAAGGACCTCATGATTGGAGACGAAGCCGCAGAGAACAGGAATTACTTGCAAGTCACTCAGCCTATGGAGCACGGAATTGTGAAGAATTGGGAAGATATGAAACACTTATGGGACTACACTTTTGATGAGAAGCTGAAGGTTGATCCTCGAGGAAGGAAAGTCTTGTTGACTGAACCTCCGATGAACCCCAAGGTCAATAGACAAAGGATGTGTCAGGTCATGTTCGAGGAGTATGGGTTCGATGGGGTTTATATTGCTATTCAGGCAGTGCTAACACTCTACGCACAAGGTAAGTCTCTTATCTTCAGAGTCGTGATTGATTTCTTACCGTTACCACCTAGGTCTTACGACCGGTGTTGTTGTCGACTCTGGGGATGGTGTAACTCACATCGTACCCGTATACGACGGCTTTGCTCTTCCCCATCTTACACGTCGACTTGACATTGCTGGACGTGATGTAACCAGATACCTGATTAAGCTGCTTCTTATGCGTGGATACGCCCTCAATCGAACCGCAGACTTTGAGACTGTACGAGAAATCAAGGAGAAATTGTGCTACGTCAGGTCAGAATACCCAATATTATCCAGTCTTCTATCCTTACGCGTTGAAGCAGCTACGACCTCCAAATGGACACGCGTCTGTCCGAAGAAACGACGGTGCTTGTGGAGAACTATCAGCTCCCAGACGGTCGTGTTATCAAAGTTGGATCAGAGCGCTTCGAAGCCCCCGAGTGCATGTTCCAACCACATCTCATTGATGTGGAACAGCCGGGTATGGCAGAGATGCTCTTCCAGACGATTCAGGCTGCGGCAGTCGATGTGCGATCAGAGCTGTATAAGCATGTCGTTCTATCCGGTGGATCCAGCATGTATCCTGGATTACCCAGTCGATTGGAGAAGGAGATGAAACAGCTTTACTTGACCCGTGTCTTGAATGGTGACCCAACACGGCTGAACGTGAGTATACCATCCTACGTGTATTCCATCCCCGTTGACCGCACTCTCCTATAGAAATTCAAGATTAAGATCGAAGACCCTCCTCGCCGGAAGCATATGGTGTTCCTTGGGGGCGCTGTGCTGGCCGATATCATGAAGAACAGGAACGAATTCTGGATCTCTCGTGAAGAATGGTTCGAGCAGGGAGTAAGCTCGCTGGACAAACTCGGAAGAGGAGAAAACTAGAGCTACTCTACGCATGGACTACAAGCCCCAATTGTATTGGAACAACTCTTTTGTAACTTCATGTGCCATTTGTTTATGAGGTCACACTCACTAATTCTCAGAGTCATCATACTACGAATCATAGTAAGGGCAAGTGGAGGCAGAATTCTCTTTGCCCCATCTCCTCACCGGTGAAAATGCATTATCATTATCCAACATTTTCATCTGTAAAGCATTGTTGCCAATCTCATTATGCACCAGCCGCGGTCATTTTGGCAGGATCTGGGGTGGCGGGGCCGCGGCAATGTTTTGATTTATTTATCCGAGACCCGGGAAGATGAGTCGGCGGCGTTGGATCCGTTTCTTCACCTTCCACCACCATGTTATCGGTCAACACTATGCACAGTCTTGAAGCTTCTTCTCCTCATTTCTCGCCCCGCTCTACGCCAAGGGCGTGGCCCCAGGCGCTGGCCGCTGCTGCTTTCCAATATTCCGTCTCTGCGGAACAGACTACTACTGCTGTTTCTTTAGGCGATCGACTACTCCCTCACGAACACTCGCCGTTCATATCTGGCGTTGAATACGAACCTAGCAACTATGATTCACCTATAGGCGATGATGACTTTACCCGTCTTTCACCGTTCCAACTAGAATGGGATGCAGCGAGTATCTACAGTGGCCATGAACTTTTAGATAGNCCCGATGATTTTTCAANGGCTATAACGCCCAACTCCTCTCTCTCTGACTGTGCAGTTTCTTCCTACTCTTCCGCTAGCGAGGAAAGAGACACGCTAAGGCTCGAAATTCCCCAGCGGGACCCCGGTTTTTTATCTGCTTATACCAGCCCTATGGACTCTCCATCAGGCTTCATCGCATCTCCGCTACAGTTTCATTCCTCTACTTCATCGGCGCCTGCAGTCTTCCGATACACACCTTCGCCTCCTACACCCGACGTNCCATGTGAAGATGTTCGTCAACATGTCTGAGCTGACGTCTCAACCACAGCACTCTCTCGATACCCCAAAGGCTGGGATGAAGCGTTCACGCTCGTCGAGCTCCAGTGATGCAGGAGATCTGGGTCGCACTGTCAAGAAAGCCAANGGTCCAAGCCCACTCTCATGGGACTGCTCTACTACTACTACCCATGCCGCAATTGTCTCTCCTGCCCCGGAGCCGG
Organism: Chondrostereum purpureum; assembly: GCA_004354395.1. Classification (NCBI taxonomy): domain Eukaryota; kingdom Fungi; phylum Basidiomycota; class Agaricomycetes; order Agaricales; family Cyphellaceae; genus Chondrostereum; species Chondrostereum purpureum. The sequence continues at coordinate 29,979 of LBLO01000100.1, forward strand.
TCGCACTTTCTCATTCTGGAACATCGTTAGGAGGGACATCTTCTGATGATCCTGCCAGCTCTGTATCTTCAAGTCCTTGGACCGAGGAGAGTGAAGAGGAATCGGACGCCTACAGGCCTTCGGACGACGAAGGGGATGACTACCAGNCCTACAAAATCGTCTCTGGCTCTGCAAAGAGGAAGAGTACTACGGCGCGGGCACCACGCAAGGATCTTAGTGGAGCTGCTCAGGCATTGAGGGAGTTCGAGGCCAAGTGCAAATCGGAGGACCGTGATGAGGATGGCGAAGTGCAGTTGTTCTTTGAGACTACACTGGCGCCAGAGGATGATGATCAAAAACCCTTCGACGGTTCCCCTACCCGGATGACGAGGTCAAGATCTGGAAAGTCCTTGTCGTCGTTCACCACGTTCCCAAGCGCACCCTTGCTCAGACGTGCCGGACCAGGAAGAAAGCCAAAGCTTCCCCCTCCCGTAGCTGAGCTAGAGGTCATGAAGAGCAGTCGCGGAAGGAAGGTCCCAGAGGAATCATTTTACGACTCGGACGCGGTTCCTGTTAGCGGAGGGATTCGCAAGAAAGATGGAGACAGAAGATATGTCTGTATCGCGGATGGGTGTGGAAAGTCGTTCGTCCGTGGGGAGCATCTGAAGAGGCATGTTCGAAGCTTGCACATTCTCCAAAAACGTAAGGCGCCGTTCCGCAATTCAGTAGTTGTTGTACTTATTATTTCGTTTAGCTCATCCATGCCCGTATCCCAACTGCACTAAATCGTTCAGTCGGAGGGACAATCTCGCTCAGCATGTGAAGATCCATAAATAAGTGTTTGGGTTGCCATTATTTCTGTACACTATCATCTATCATTATTTTCTATTACTATTCAACGTGTATTAGACACCATTCATATAGCCTACATGTATTGGCAGTTTTATGGCTGCTACAGATCTGCTTTAGTGATACAAGTATTATCGGCCTCAACTGCGTGGACACTCCTGTGGCTGGATGACGGCATGCAAGCGTGCTACTAAAACATCTGCAGAATCACCGCTGGGAGCCAAGACATCACACTCATCTCTGTATTCATCCATCTTGTCGTAGTATCTTGTCGCGCCGGACATGTGCGCAACTTGACAACAAGCAGCGTGAATACGCAGGTACTTTTCCGCTGGAAGACTCAAGCTGGAATCCGTGGTCTTGAATTCGACGTGGGACGGAAGGTCCTTGTTATAGAATATCAAGTAAGGCTCTGACGTTCCTACTTTGTATTGATTGGGGGTGCCCTGTATCAACGATCAGGATCTGGAATAAGAGGGGGATTAATATGTGTAATGTACCGTCNGTTCGAACCAGAGTCGAAGTTCATTGAACAGAGTGCGGAGAGCAGAGTCCAGAGTAAAGACGTTTTCCAGCGAATGAATCTTGCTAGCTTCCAGTTCGTCGTGGATTTCCGGATARCCGAAATCATGRATAATGGCCCAGAYRTTWGCTTCGTAGTGTCGCTGAAAAGGGGGTGAGTCCAAGGCAAACGAAAAAGGGAACCCAATACCTTTGCAGCTTCATTTCTGATGCCTCTGAAACCGTTGGTTAATCCCTCGAAAATGTGACAACATTGTGTCTCGACACATCCTGATGCGCGTCCTAGTTCTTCAGCAAGCTCTTTGTTCTTGATAATGCACCATTGATCAACTTTGCCAGACAAGACACATCTAAATCTGTCGCGAATTAAAGCCTGGGCGCCAACGATATAAGTTACACTGTTGGTTAGGAATCTATCGTAAATAATGACCACTTACACTTTCCTTAGCTTCCTGGTGATTCTGCGGAACATGGACCAAGAATTCGTTAATCATGTCCTGTGTTCTATCGAATGACGGCCGTGACTGAGGCTGTGAAGAGCGGAGTGTGTTCCCTTTAGCCGTTCGGACTGTCAAGGTGTGAGTTTTAGTTGATCAGACCACNAAAAAGGACATACAGGTACGGAGAAAGTGGTGGTCGTAGAACTCTCCGAGGTTGACCACTGCTTCATCGTCTGCGCAGGAGTGTATTGCAGTTGTGATATGAGAAATAGCTTTGTCTGTTGGGCCAAATGCTAATAGGTATCCTAGGATCCGTATATTCACCAATTGCTTTTCAAGTGTTTGTTTTTCACTTTTCGTACAAGTATTATCCATGGCCCTCATTATAGTTTTCTCAATCCTGCAGCATGTCGAATGTGCACTGGCCACGATTTCATTCGGATGTGCGAAGTCACTCGGGAGCGCAGTCATTTCTAATTGAGAGTTGTTGAGGTCGTTCGTTGCACAATGTTCCTCGGCAAAATAGGGGGGATACTTATATGACTAAGCTATATTTCCGGTCTTCCGGTCTCCTACTTCCGGCGGTTCGCGTCAGGTGACGCGTACATTCCGAATCCCAACTTGAACCATGCACCCAGTACTGCTCTAGTTTCGAGGCTCTCTTGCCGGTGTACTGGCTTCATTTAACGTCTCACTTCCCTCTTATCTGTCAATTCTCAGCACCTGCTCAAATGGCCCCTAATCCTCCCAGTGTAACTCAGGTTAGTACGTGTCGTATAATGGTCGGAAGGTTTCGCTCCTAATAGTCTGGTGGCGGGCCAGGAGGCCACAGAGGAGCTTTTTYTCTGCGACCACCATTGATTACCACCAGTTCTACCTCTACCTCTCTTCGACTGGCTGTACACCTCAAAATGTCACCTTTCTTATGTTCCGGATCCATTGCTATAGTACTGAAAATGTTTGGCACATTCTTCAAATCCCCATCGCGAATCCCTTTCCCAGACGGTGAAGACCCATATGGGCAAGATCGATTGTCATATTTCTTTGGGTGTTTAAATATCAATAGTYATCGCAAACCAGACTTCACCACCCCCATTCCAGATACAGTTGTAGGTTTAACAAGAGGGAGCTCTAGATTGGCAGCTTCCCTGCCAGAGTGCCGCTCAGAATGACCTCTTGATTAAGCCTCCGTCGGAGCAGGCTCCTGACTATTGTCGGTGTCAGTTAGATGGACCAAGAGAAATGACATTGGAAAACCTACACTATGACTCTGGCTTCGGTGATGTCAACTAAAAAGGGTGCCTCAGGGACCAAAGAGTGGAATATCCTTGTGATAGTCAAGGTGGCAGGTAGGTCTGTGCTGTTCGTGGCCTCGACATCTCCCGCGGGTTGTTCAATCTGGGAAAGTGTCAAGTTAAGGACATTCAAAGGAAGGTGAATGGGTGACATACGACCGCAGCGCTAGCCACGGAGACGAGGGCAAGGATGAAAGAAAAGAAAATCTTCATGGTGAACACTCGACAACTGGGGGAGGGCGAATAAGGAGTGGCATTTCGCATCTTTCTATCACTTATATGATGAATCACCGAAACATATCATTTCCCATTCCCATTGGGCGTCGAAATCTTCGAGCGATTGTCGGGCTTGTGGGAAGGAGGCGTTCATCGTGTAAAGTATCTTTGTCAGCCAAGAAATGAACCCCTGCAGTTTTGCGAGTAGGGTCATGATTTGAAGGGAAGACGTTGATACAGCCGCATTTTAGATGGACGTCGACTCCGACGTCGAGTTTCGAGCTGTTTCGAGTTGCGATCAACGGAGATGATGCACCAGGAACATATCGAAGACTCCTCCCTGAAGGAAGTGCCGAGGAATACATTTTTCGCACGATGGCTAAATACTGGCGAGGTGCCTGGTGTCTCGACCTGGGAGGATGTTACTTTAGCGGTGATTCTCCTGGAGGATGTTGTACCCAGGATATTCAGGAGTATCCATGATAGATCACGGTAAGGAATATTGAATTGAGTTCTGTAGAATGGAGCTCTGAGGCTTTTACGCATACCAGATAGAGTCAAGCGTTCGAATCAGAATCAAGCTCTAGGTCTAGTCTCGAGGGATCAATGTAGAAGGCCGTTGTCAATGCAGCTCATCGACAGAAAAACTTCGACAAGATTATAACGAATTAGGTCTTCCGCTCCGAGTGAGACAGAGCGAAAGCGAGAAAAGACACTAGCGGTCTGAAAACGACATGCTGGAAGGTCAGCGCCCCGACAGCAGCCGCTGTCAGAATCCAAGAGAGTGGTAGTGAGTAGAGATGTAACACTGAGCTAGTATCTTCATTAATACTATGGTGCAGATGTTTCATAACATTGGGGGATGATGATGTTTTGCTTTCACCACTATCACATCTACATCCCCATCCACCGCAGCACCTGGAAGATGACGCCTCATAGATGGCTTCGGGTCCGATAAAACTGCTGGTCCAGGACCCTAGTGCCACACTTATTTTCCTATTGCCTGGGTCTTACTACCTTCTCCCAGCCGTTTAGCCTTCCCAATTGCCAGGTAAGGACTGCATCATTGAAGAATGAAACCCGTCTCAACGTAGCACTGAGTAGACATCAAAAGTGTTCTCACGATATCCTTCCAATCAGATCCTCGCACAAATTAGGATTGAAATCCTCGGGCTCAACGTTTGGCAATTCGAAGCATGCTTATTTTCTAAAGAAGGCTGGCAACGAGCAAGAAAATGGACGTAACTGTATTCAAACTCGAACCAACCCTTTTTTCACTGTTGCTAGAGCCTAATCCTTAGCAAAGTCTTGCCTCAAAAGTACTGCATCCTGCCGCATCTTCTGAACTCGGAGAAATCTAACAACTTTCTCACAGCATAAAACACCTGAGACAGTCTGATTGTGAATCGTGATGACAGGCCCGAGCTTTTCAATGGGTATGCTGAAGTGTCCTGCCGGCAATACTTCAAGCTTCAAGGGGTTTCAGGGCAATAGGGATCCGACGGTCGTACTTTTGGATGAATTTCTATACTTTCCCAGGATCTACCCAAGCTAGGTACTCTTTGCTTAACCTGAGACCGGCGCGAAAAGGCCTCGCGGGACAGGAGACCTATGCGAGGATCATGAGATCTTCATTTGTCGACGTTTCATGACGAAAACGAGAGGACGACACGAATACATATAAGAATGATCACAATCCACTGGGGAAACTTCACAGCAGCAATCCACTGCTCTGTTCTCTCTGTCCTTCAATGTCTACCTCCCTCCTTTCTTTCGTATCACTCGCTTTGTTCGTTGGCAGCGCCTTCGCTGTCATCGGTCCAACTGGCAACCTGGTCTTGACCAATGCCATTGTCAGCCCCGACGGCTTTGAGCGCTCCGCTGCCCTTGCCAGCACTGGCGTCACTGGTGAACTCATCACCGCCACCAAGGTATGCTGACCTGGCCATCTACGCTACGTCTGAGCTCATGAATCTTTGGGCGATATTAGGGAGACAACATTCAAATTAACGTTGTCAACCAGTTGACTGACAACACCATGCTCATTGATACTTCCATCGTAAGCCAAATCTGGCCATTCGAAGTGTCTTGGAAGTATGTCGCTGACTTCCGTTCATTTAGCATTGGCATGGTTTCTTCCAGAAGGGCACCAACTGGGCGGATGGGTAAGTCTCCCTGTAACTCACGTTTGGAAACGCTCTGATTCTCAATAATACTTGGATAGACCCGCATTCGTCAGCCAATGTCCTATCGTTGCAGGAGATTCATTCTTGTATAACTTCAATACCGAGGACCAGGCCGGTACTTTCTGGTATCACAGCCATCTATGTGCATAGTCTATTACTTGACGACCCATCTACGAAACTAATGATCAGTTTATTATAGCTACTCAATACTGTGATGGTGTTCGTGGAGCCTTCGTCGTCTATGACCCTCAGGATCCTCACTTGTCTTTGTATGATGTTGATGATGGTCAGTCTTCATTATTCACGGGCACTTTTTGCTGCTGATTAGAGATGTAGAGTCTACGGTCTGGACCCTGGCCGACTGGTATCATGATCCCGCTCCCACACTCGTAGTCCCGTAAGTACCACATGTGTTCGCCTTTCGTATGGCCTATCTGACACACATCCAAGGACTCCTGCAGCAAATCTGTTTAATGGACTTGGACGAGATGCCTCATCTGGGTTGGCTACTGAGCTTGGTGTGGCCCTCGTCACTGCTGGAACTCGCTATCGTATTCGTCTGGTGAACATTGGTTGCGATCCCAATTACGTCTTTTCCATCGACAGTCACACTATGACGATCATAGAGGTTGATGGTGTCAGNCATGAAGCATTAGAAATTGACTCCATCCAAATCTATGCCGGCCAACGTTACTCGTTCGTTCTGAATGCTAACCAGGCCGTCGACAACTACTGGATTCGCTTCAACCCATCTATAGGTGACCAGGCTTTCGACGGCGGTATCAACTCTGGTATTCTCCGCTACGTTGGTGCTGCGGAAGTCGAGCCCGTCACTGAGCTCGTGAGTGCCACAAATGCCTTGGTGGAAGCCAATCTTAAGGTGAGGTGCAGTTTATTACCTTTGCGTTCCAATGCTAACTGCGGATTCACATAGCCACTTTCGTCATTAGGCTTCACAGTGGTAAGTATAATTACAAGCTTCACTTAAAGCAACGCTTTAATTATTTGCATTGTAGCCAGGAAACCCTGTCGTTGGTGGTGCAGACATCAACATCAACCTCGACGTCCAATTTGTTAGTGATTTGACGCCCCCTTTTTTGTCAATCTTCCTTACTGTTTTGCTTTTCAGACTGGAACCGGATTCGCTGTCAATGGTGCTTCATGGACATCTCCAACTGTCCCTGTGTTGCTTCAGGTTCTAAGTGGTGCCCAATCTGTCGGCAACCTTCTTCCAGGAGACTCTATCTACGAACTCGAAGCGAACAAAAGCGTGGAGATCAGTATTCCAGGTGGCGCGGTCGGAGGAGGACATCCTATGCACTTGCACGGTGTAAGTAGCCGTCTCTATTTAGTGCTGCTGCTACCCGTCCTAAATCTTCTACTTCTAGCACGTCTTCGACGTTGTCCGCTCTGTCAACAGCGATGTCTACAACTATGTTGACCCTCCTCGCCGTGATGGTTAGTCGACCTTTCAGTCTATCCCTCCAATATCTCATTTCGTCTTTCAGTCGTAAACATCGGTGTTGCCGGTGACAATGTTACCATTCGTTTCTTCACCGACAACCCGGGACCGTGGTTCCTCCATTGCCACATCGACTGGCATTTGGAACTTGGTTTCGCTGTTACGTTCGCTGAACGCACCGATGAGTGGGCGGCCACTAATCTTGTACCAAGTATGTCCATTTCTCTGCTTTTGTTAGCGGCTTCCTTAACCACTCTGTTAGCTGCTTGGGACGACCTTTGCCCGATATATGAAGCAGAAGGAACTAGCTCCGACTAGGGAGCGAGTCATTCATTTAACGGACGTATCGAAAAGGGACTTTTGGAGTAGATATATTAGTATTATTATTAGGGATGTATGTTTATTTCCACGCACAATTGCAATATCACCAGCTCCGAGTAGACTCAAGAATTGTTGTTTGAATATAAATTCTATAATAATGTGGTATGCAGACGAACGTGATTCAATCGGAACTTGAAGTTGTGAACACAGAACAGTTGGACCTTTGAATGACGTAATTTCTGGCCACACACAATTTGTCATCGTACTCAGTTCTTGTCCAAGTACCACTCNGACAAAGCAATCATCTCAGCATCTACTATATTAAACGACGCAATGGTATCTGGATCCGACTTTGGAGATGTAAATCCACGTTATTTCAGCCTTTTTTCTCGCGACTTACGTGTCTATCGCGACAGAAATCCTTGCTTGAACACTTGGATCTTCAGCAGCTTAATTGCCTGAATGAAGCCACTGAACATCCGCTGAAAGAGATTATCGCCACTAAATCCAAGAACACCTCCGATAACTTCCTTTTGAGTGATGCGGATGAGCAATTGCTACTAAACATCCCTGTATGTCTAATATCATACGTTTCCGASAYTCTTGAATGGCAATTCAAMTTKRTACATTCAAGTTCAATCGTACCGTCCGAGTACGCTCCATCCTYATAACCTCTTCAAACACTTCRCAAGCACCCAAAAATATCAAAATTGTTGTCAATAAGCCGGCCATTGCTTTCGAAGATGTCGAGGATGCCGAAGAGCCAGAAGCCGCTCAAGTCTTGGAACTCTCTGAAGAGCATGTGAGCGGAACTGGGAAGCCTTTCATCCTACGCTTTGTGAGGTTTCNAAATGTGAACAGTTTACATGTAAGTACTCTTGCTCCAACCAAGACTCGAAGGAAAGCTCATTAGAGGTCATTAGATCTTTGTACAATCTAATCAGGGAGGTGAAGACGAGTCGCGAATTGATGCTATAGACATATTCGGAGTTCCTGTGGAGTACGTATCTAATTATACCTTTCCGGCCGCATCATGCTCATGTTATTTTCAGAGGCACGAAGGACCTAAGTGGTCTAGGAAAGCAGGAAGACCCTTAGATACCTCTTTTCATGTTATATTTCTCGATGGATCATTGGAGAATATGAACGTGGGCTCACCTGCTATGATATACATCTACCTTGCTGGCTTCGGTGCCAGCCCTGCAGCCTAAATATATCCTTTCGACCCTAGCTGTTGATTCCAGAATTGTTTGGATAGGCAATTAGTCGCCAGTAACTGGCCTCTTTACCCCAGCTGGCATACAAAACCCTCAGGTGATGCAAACGAAAGGGCACCCGAATGTTGACCTCCAATTCAATGCAGTCGCTTTCCTATCCATCAGTCAGAGCAAAGGTACAAATATCCCATTGACGGGCACTCCCCACCAGTCATCCAGAAAATGCTTTCAAGCCTAAAACTTCTCAGCGCAGGATTGCTTTCCCTTACCATGCTCCCCTGTGCCCAGGCAGTGAACCAAAACCCCGTACCTACCTTCACCCGTTTATTCGATGGCACACTTGGACTGGAAGACCCCTTCGGTCTGAACATGATAAACGGTCCCGTTGGAGATCGCATCCTTGCTGGACCGCATGGGTAAGTGAACCTACTACAGCTAACAAGCACCTACCACTAATCAGAAATTTATAGAGGAAATCTCACTGACCCATCCACCGGCGGTGTCGTCGCCAAGTTTCAAGTCGGAGTTGGAGGAGATCATGGTCTTATTACTACCACGCCCAACTTCGCCGGTCTCCTCCTCCTGGACGCTCGTTGGAGCTTACAATGGGAGGCTGACCAGAAGTATGCCTTTGTCCAGTTCTACGGAATAGGGTAAGTCGACGTGGACATCCCAGCTGTCCTTCGAATTCGTTAATTCGGCCATTTTAGTGTCCTTGGAGTGTCGTCTGCAGTTTACGGGTGCGTTATATTTTTGACAACTTCCCGTTACTAGACTATCACTGAAGCAGAKGACAGGCGCCTTGAAACCGACTCAAACATCTGAACGAACAGTTTATTGTCATGACCGTAAACTTGACTTCTATCGATGAAAAGGGTGAAGCGGTACAACACCCTGTCATTGGATGGTTTACTATGGTATGAAATCCAGTCTCAGTGTACTTCCGCAATCATGTTAAAGGACAGAAATTAGAACTTATGAATACACGGAAGGAAAAAGGATTGTGCTGTGTAATTCGCTGTAAACGGAGTTGAAGACGTGCTAAGACTCAGTGTACTCAATAATAGCAGTAGTAGTCGCAGAAATCTGCTTAGTATCCCATGCAATCCCCATCGTGTTGCGTCAGGAACACCAATCTCTTCCCTCCCCAAGTCGTTCTCAAGCTCGTAGATGGAGGTTTCGAGAATATCAATCATGATTCGGGATCTCACCAGAACAGGTACCAAAAAGGAGGCGCGAGATCAGTCCACTTACGAGACTGACATCGAGTTTTATGCCACTTGTAACTACATGCTAGAAGAAAAAGGAAGACATAAGTAAAAACAAGTGAAGCTTGGCTTGGTGCTTGTAATCTAATAGTGAGATGGAAGATAAGTCATCCATTCCTTATGATAAAAACAGGTTGACCTTGCGCGCATATCAGTGTCGGTGGACTGTTACTTATTATTCTTTCCATGAATTGCACGAATAGAGGCCCTTTTTATGTTCTGCTGTGACGGTCACCTCATCTAGACGCACAATGGACAAAGTCTTATTGATTATGCTCTTATAAAGATAAAGGACGGGGCTAATGAGGCAGTCGGGCGTCGGTGATTACGTGACTGATCTCCCGCCTCGTGTCGAACTCCGGAGGTTTTCCTTTTAGGAAACTTTGAGCTTGTCCTCTTACCACCACTCGATAAACAATTGTAGACACGCCTCGATGGCTATGGTCTCCTATTGAGCTGCTGAGGTCCTCACGGGTCCTCCCCTCTCAATATTCGTGTCATTTCTTCTTATGATTTATGAACGCACGAACGAACCATGGAATCCGAATTGGAACTACAGGAGCAGGAAATTACTGCTTTGAAATCCATCTACGCCGAAGATTTTGTACAACCACAACGGCCCAATGCCTGGAGGGTGCGTCGCGTTATCAGTCGCTCATTCGTACAGTAACCTAATGCCTATGGTCTATTATCATTATGTAGACTGCCGCTAGGCTCCCGGAATTCAATATTCGAATTCACCACCCAAATTCTACCAAAGTTTCATTTTTCTTGAATACCAAGTCAGTCTGTCATCAACTCTATGGATCTAGGAAGTCGGTACATGCCCAACACCGCTAGTGGGCAGAGACCTTAGCGTCATGTTTGATTACCCACCAGCCATTATTATCCTTGATTCTTGTCGGTTTTCTTGGGCCGTTGGTGTCTTGCACTAGCATGGTCAGCTGGTGTTGATGATGCTTTATGGGTATCGGATCCCAGCGTACCTGGCCCTGTCTGTACCGAAAAAGAATCACCTCTGCGAGCTTGAGGGTCCGGAGATACGAAGTCGAAGCAGTGTGCTCAGAGACTAAGCGACACTTTTTCTCTCGACTCGAGGCTTTGATGCCCTGTACCCAGTCTTTTTGAAATAATTCCTAGATCCAACGTGTCTACTGATGTGTCGTAACTGATTTTGATCTATTGTTTCCTCGTTGCAGATTTCCCAAGAAATATCCTCTACTCACCCCTGCACTATTCTCAGCAGAGAAACCTATACACGGTCTAAACCATGATCAGGTAGCCAAGCTCCTCAAGGCAATTAACAGCTATGCGAATTCGCAGATCGGCTCCGAAATGGTCTTCGAGGTAACTTACTTTCCTCCTCGTGTTGGCAGGAAGGTCTATAAGTGACTCACTTCGTGCATCCTAGATCGTGACGTTTGCACAGGAGTGGTTGTTAGCCAACGTCACCCCACCCATAGAAGTACAAGGGTCTCTGGCCTTACAGATGACCCAGCGGGCAAGTGATGCAGAGCGTGTACGTTGACGCCCACGTTCCTTTGTTTTCCTTCTTTACCACTTACCATGCCACTCTCTTATTCGTTTTTCGTGCAGTTGAAACAGCAGCAAAAAGAACAGGAAGAGGCCGAGGAGAACGCCAAAGCAGCGCAGCATGCAGAGGAGCTACAGAGCCAAATTATGGAGGATATGGCTAGACAACAGTTGGCCAGAGAGCAGCAATTGTCTAGAAACAGGTCTAATTCGACCGCGACAGAGGTACCGTCTTCTATGGCTGGCGACGTATCCATCGAGACGTTTGACGAGGACATGGAACTGAATGGAATTCACTTCCGATCTGTGAAGTACTTTCACGCCCAATCTTGTATGTCTTACTTCCCGTGTCTATTCTTCGTGAGCGCCTACTGACTTCATGATCGCGTTAGATTGCCTTGGGACGAAATATGTCGCTGATCCCGTTTGTGACGATGTAAACGCGACCTTGCCGCTGGAGCTCTACGTTGTCAACTTCCTAGGACACCACTACACGACCAGTCAGGGCAGGAAGAAATTGACCAACATCTCTGCTGAGATCCGCAGGCTAACCACGCTCAGGCATCCCAACATTATCAGCGTGCTCGGAGTCAAGCTTGTGCTGCCTCATTCTGGCACAGCCCCGCAGTTAATGATTCTCTCTGAGGCTGGCCCCTCTGTTACGTTACATGATGTATTGGAAGATTGTGATAGCTTGAGAGAGGATCGTGCGTCGGTGAGCGCTTGAATTTGATCTTGTGTCCAACCAATCGCTGACCAGGTGACTGATACTTAGGATTATCTTGGTCAGATCCTAACAGGGTTGAGCGCTATCCATGCCACCCAACTCGTCCACCGCGGTATCAGTCCACGCTGCATTGGCCTCGCGTCAAATAATCATCCTACCCATTCGAAGCAAATCAAACTCGGGAAGGTTGGATTCCACATGCGTCTATTGGACCTACATCGTTCCAACCCGATTGTCTCCGATATTCCTACGTCGCTCTTAGACGAGTTGCAACTGCCATCTGCTTGGTGAGTCCGCCTGCTTGAAATGGAAGGGGTAGACGTTGATATATTGGGCAGGGAGTCGAAGGAAGTTAAGACGGAATCTCCACTCCTGTACACAGTTCACAGGGATATCCATGCTGTTGGGATTGTTTTCCTTCAGATGCTTCTTGGTCTTAACATGACCGAGAGGTACTCTGACGTCCATGCTGCTCTGCGTAAGTTCTAGACTATGCTCAACTATCGTTGCTCATTCATGCTTATTTTTATATAGCATCGATCTCGTCGCATCTTCATCAAATCGTGTTGAATATGATATTGCCGTCAAAGAGGAGAGAAGTATCATGTCTGACTTTGCTCGCCGACAATGCGAAGATTTCTTTGAGCGGATCGCCCACGCGTAGCCCTTCCATTCCCGTTCCAGGTTAGCCTTCGTTTTGATGCAAGTTATCGAACACTTTCTTATGCTCGATATTTAGGTGCAGAACCCCGCACGCCTATGCCAGCAGCCGTATTTGGCTCACCAGAGGCCTCTTACTTTGGTGGTCGRCCACCGCCAGAAGTCAACGTCAAGATGAGCAGATGGAAGGAGGATTGGGAGGAACTGGAAATTCTAGTAGGTAACGCCATTGAGACTTGGTACTGCCATGCTGACAGCGATCCGTCTAGGGAAGGGGAGGATTTGGTTCGGTCGTGAAGGCGAAGAACAAACTTGACGGTCGTACCTACGCTGGTAAACACCACCACCGCTCTTCAGTGCTTATCAATACTGACTGACTGGTTTGTACAGTCAAAAAGATCCGTCTTAAAACCTCAGACTCCAAGATATTCCGCGAAGTGAACGCGTTAAGCCGGCTCTCTCATAAGCACATAGTTCGGTACTATACGACTTGGATGGAAGAAACTGAGTCAATGTCCAATGTAGGGTCTGACACAGAGACAGAGACCGATGATGACAACCAAACTTCCAAGGGTATCGGATCCAACTCGAATGAGTTCCACGTCTATAGAGACAATGAGCTAGAGATGAGCTTAACCAAAGCATCTTCATCGACGGGATCGTTCCCGAGTATCATCGAGTTTGAGAGTAGTGAATCGTCATCTGAGAGTGATGGTGAAGCCGACACGGAAGTGAGCGATGGTGGAGATCCCCTCATGAGGCGTTTGCGAGCGTTGAAGAGCAACAGTATGTTTGAGCGGAATGAGCGGTGGAGAAATAGCACGGGTTCGGCGACTCCCTCGTTTCCAGCGAGAACATTATACATTCAATGGTGCGTTAAGCCATACATTTTACTATTTTATCTGACTCACTGTGTCATAGGAATTCGTAGAGAGGCAGACCCTGAAAGAGGTACGCTTCATGGCGAATCTGGCATGAAGTATGACTGAGTGTATCTCTAGAGAGTGGATGATGGCCTGTCTGAAGATGAAGCTTGGAAACTATTCTCCCAAATTGTCGAAGCTTTGGCCCACATGTCTGGGCTTGGGATTGTAAGAATCACATTTATCACCTTCCGTCCCTCCAAAACTCATTCTCTCAACTCAGCTGCACCGTGATATCAAATTGACAAATATTTTCATTGGTATGTCGTAACCCACTTTCATCTCAGTAATTCTTGCTTATACGCTCGCCATGGACTTCTAGATGCTTCCGGGAATTGCAAAGGTCCGTACACACTGATCACATCCATGAGGAGAGCTAACATGCCCTCTATCAGTTGGTGACTTTGGATTAGCGACTTCTAGCTTAGCGGCAGTAGACCCCTCAGACAAAGCCCCCCATAGTGCTGTGTTGTCTGCGGATATGACTCTGGGTTAGCACTATTTCTTCCGCCAATTGGGRCTTCTGATATAAACCATTTGTCAGAGGTGGGAACACGCCTATACATCGCTCCAGAGGTGCAATTTCGCAGAGGTGGTCGGTTGCTTAACCACAACAAAGCAGACATGTATAGCCTTGGGGTATGTTACTTTTTCCTCTGGCTATGTTTGAAGCTCACGGATTCCAGATCGTTTTCTTTGAAATGAATTACCATTTTGATACTGATTCGGAACGAATTCAAGTCATCGAGAAGCTAAGGCGTCCAGAGATCCAGTTCCCTGCTGATTGGAGTGCGCTTCGCACACACCAGAGGCAAAGTGAGTCCTAACTCCTATAGCCACACCTTTTATACTTATGGTGTTACAGTCATTACTTGGTTACTCAATCATAATCCCGATGAACGCCCATCTGCGTCAGACTTGTTGAAAAGCCCTCTCCTTCCCCATAAACTCGAAGACGAAAACTTCCGAAGCGCGATGAGCATGATGGGTAAGAGCTAGAGTTGTCCGATATATACCTGCTTCTCATCTATCAATTCTCCAGTCAAGAGAGATTCGCCACATCATGAAGCAGTTCTTTCGACTCTTTTTGGTCAGCTGTTGCCCCCTTCCCGCAGTTATCTGTACGACTTCGACGAGAGCCACTCCCAGTTTGCATCTCTCGATAAGATTGTACAAGACCGGATAGCGACGATCTTTGGACTTCACGGAGCAATCGATACCGAACCACCGTTACTTATGCCAGCGATCAAGCAAGGAGATGAGAAAAGTCAAGCCAGATTTTTGGATCGCTTCGGAGATGTTGTTGTATTGCCGAACAATTTCTTCCACCCATTTGCAAGGCTTGCAGCTCGAGTGCAGAGTACGAGGATCAAACGCTACTTCTTGGGCAATACCTATGAGCCGAAGTTAGGATTTGAATTCCCTTCTGAATACTCCAACTAACATTCATGTCATAGCGGAACCACGGGGCATCCTAAAGGAAAGAAGACAGCTATCTTCGATATTATCACTCACGATATCGCTTCGGGCAGTGTGGCAGCACCTGCGGAGCTTGCATCTGTGGTCAACAAGATTTTGGATAGCTTTCCGAACCTCTCGCGCGCGNTTGAGATTCAAATGGGACATTCCACAAGTAAGCACGCGTTATTAGGACTAGGCCATTCTCTTGTACTCAATTTTCCATAGTCACAGACATGGCCTTGAGCCGTATTCCAGCCTCACATCGGACAGCAATTGTCGAAATTTTGACCAATTCCCCGAAATCATCCTTATCACAGAAACGAGCGATGATCCTGAAGAATGGGCTCACAAGAAGTGCAACGGACGAGCTTGAGGTTCTGTCTGATACATGTAAGTTATCATTGTGATACTGCGTTGTAACGTGTGTTCATCTGAATCAGATGAGGACGTGGATACGTTGCTGTTGCGACTAGATAAGGTATCCTCAAACATTGGTCCGCTCATTCGACCTGCTCTGGAGGAAATCAGGACAGTTGTTAAATATGCTGCTACAACGGGTGTTGGCGGAGATCGTCTTCTCATTCGACCTCTGCTATTGGGCTCNTCTTACGACATGTTCCAGGATGGAATCGTTCTCGGGGTGGTAAGGAAAGGAAAGACGACCGATGTCCTGGCGGTTGCTGGCCGGTATGTCTCCTAGGTTTTTTAATCAAAGGTACAATTCCTAAACTCTGGCGCGAACAGGTACAATCACCTCATCACACAATATGCCATGTTGGAACCTAAATCCCGCTCGGAGTCCCTGTGTGCCTTTGCCTTGCAGATTGACGTGGAAGAGATCAAAGGCATTCTTGCAAAGTTCCAACGTGCGGCGGTTCCGAATCTCTTAAGAGAGGAATCGTTCGGTATATGGAGTCCACGTAGATGTGACGTGTATATCGTGTCCCAATCTGCCGGGTTTTTACAAGATCGTTTGGATATCGTTGCGGAGCTCTGGCAGTGTAACATCAGTGCAGATATCATGTACGAGAACGGGCTGATGGAAGCAGAAAACTACATGAACATCTGCCAACGGGAGGGTATCTTGTGAGTTGCATTATGAGCCTTCGTTAGGGCAATCGTTGAAGACTANTTTTCAGATTTGTCGTTTATCCTCGTCACCACACCGGCACTTTCAGAGTAAAGAGTGTCTTAAAGGGTGTCATAGATGCGGACGATGGCACGTCACTTCCCTCTCCCCACCCCGTCGCTTGCTGACATTTGTGTTGCAGTATCTCGCCAGGATCTTGTTCCATGGTTACGTCATCAAATATCTGACCAGAAGCGTATTGACCAAGGCAAAGCCGGAGCCTCTGGCCCCGCTG
This sequence comes from Chondrostereum purpureum, assembly GCA_004354395.1. Classification (NCBI taxonomy): domain Eukaryota; kingdom Fungi; phylum Basidiomycota; class Agaricomycetes; order Agaricales; family Cyphellaceae; genus Chondrostereum; species Chondrostereum purpureum. The sequence goes on from LBLO01000100.1 coordinate 46,402, forward strand.
AGTCTGCGCCCCCTGCGACGAATGGTCAGGTCGACATCCAGACGGTGTACCCAAAGGATAAGAAGAATCAGCGCAAGACGGTCAAGAATATCGTCTCTGAAAAAGGTAGGGCATTGTGTGTCTTATATAACCATTCCCTCGCTGACGCGGTGTCCAGCTCTCATAACACGCGACGAACTCAAGAAGGGGTTCGGGGAAGGGATGCCAACTATCGTTGTGGATGTTCCTCCTGTTGTGTTCGACGCTTTGGTGAAGAGCTCTTCATGGCTTACAGACGACGAGGCTTGGAAGACTATCTGTGCTGGTTTCCCCACGACCCAATCATCATACCCCGCACAGATCAAGGATGCAGTTTTAAAACGCAAGACCGAGGGCTTTCCATTCATTTTGCTCTATTCAACCAAGGACGACAAAGCACAACTGCTAAAGCTATGATATATGTACCCTTTTGTACCGTAATTTTGTAATGCCTCTACTTATCACATAGGTCTATCACTGGAATCATTGTAATGCTTATATGCCACGATTATATATTCACATTTACCTCTCTAGATATCATATGTGTCAGTTCTGAGTTTGCCTCCGGGCGTTTGGAACAATCACTGAAATGAAAGAATGGTTATTTCATTCATATGCTGAATAGTAAAGTACTACTATTTGTGCAAGTTTGACGATTCAGACTGCCGTGTTTTGGACTGGAACGGGGGATGCCATTGACCAGTAACCACTGCTAACAAGAACAAAACACAAGATTACATTTACACTTCTACTATCTGGATCGCTAACAAGAGCTAATACGCTACCTGCTCAGTCAGCCCATCCAACTCTCGCTTATAACATCTGTGCTGGCCGATCTCAAATGCGAATTGGCTAACAAATCCTTTCTCTTCCTGCGAGATTTTCAAGGTATCAGCCACCACGGAGCCGACACTATAAACCCCCGTCGTAACAACACCATAAGAGACTACTACAGAATTGTCACTGGCATTGGTAAGATTCAGCTTGTCGACGCCGAGGAGCGCCTTCTTGACAACGGATATGCCTATGACAAGCACGAGTTAGTCAGGATGTGAGCGAATGACNNTGGTAGACAAACTGTACCTTCACCGATAGCGCCGATCGCTTTACAGTGTCCAAACGCCTCGCGAATCCAGTGTATAACCCTGCCGCTATTCCTCAATGCCTCCGCGTGCTTTTCTCCAGGGGGGATGAAGATGGCGTCGAACATGGTAGACCTCTGGCCTTCGAAATGATGGTCCGCGAAAACACTCTCGCCCAAACCAGCACTGCCAGCGATCTTCCCTCTCTTTGTGCCAATGATGAAGGTCAACGCACTCTTGCTAACCAACAGACCCCTGACACTCTGCATAGCGCCCACATCGAAGCCATCCGCAACAAGGATCGCGATCCTCCTGGACTTGATAGTCGGCTGCTTTGGCATGTAGTAAGTCTGCGACAACGATGCACTCTTCCTGGACCCATCGTTCTCTCTTCCGGGGTTCTCTGGGATGACACCCCCAACGTTAGAAGCCACCTGCTTGGTGAGCTCAAAATCGATGTTGTTTAAAAGTCTGGTGTAATTCTCGTAGACGACCGGATCGTCACAATGGTCGAGTTCAAAAGAGAATGCAGCGACGAGGTGGACCTTTTCATAGGCAGTAAGCGAGTTGTAGAACATCTGTGCCTGGTTGTAGTGCTCCTGGAACTTGGGGCCACGCGCGCGCTGCTTGATTCCAGAGACTTTTTCCGGATATCTGTGAGTGACAACATTCTTAGTGCAAGTCGAAAAAGTCAGGACCAGACAGCAAAACCTACTCCACGTATCCTCCCTGCTCAGCTGGGACGGGTTGTCCAACTTGCAGACGGTTAGGCCAATAGTTCACCTGGGATCACAGATTAGCATAGAAGGGTGACCACTGGGAATGGTTCACGTACCTGACTCTTTACGATACGCCCCTGGTGCTGTCCATCACGGTTGAAGTTCATGAAAGGGCAAACTGGACGGTTAATAGGAAGCTGGCCAAAGATTCGGGTTATTCAAGCCGTCACTCTCATAAGTGGAGGGCTTCCCACCTGTTCCCAATTGATACCAAGTCTAGTTATCTGCGTGTCAAAGTAAGAGAAGTTCCTGCCCTGTAGCAATGGGTCGTCGCTGAACCCAATCCCAGGAACCTAGAGGCAACGGTGTGAGAGTCAAATCGAGCGAAAGATAGGGCGACGAACGATATGAGAGGTACAGAATGCGACCTGCTCTGTCTCTGGGAAGTATTCGTCTACTGTCCTATTCAGGACAAGCTCTCCGATCTCCTGTAGCGGCACCAATTCCTCCGGCCACACCTTCGTAGCATCGAGAATGTCAAACTCAAACTTGTGYTCGTCCTTCTCGTGAATGGTCTGGATAGCGAAAGTCCACTTCGGCGGAGCACCATTGTCGATAGCTTCATTGAGATCTTTTCTGTGGAAATCTATCCAAGTCATCAATACGAGTCGATAGYAGGGTTGGACAACAAGACCGACCTGGATCTTGGCCCGCAATCTTCAATGCTTCGTCCCAGACCAAGCTATGTACACCCAATTCGGGRATGAAATGGAACTTCACAAAAGTCCTTTCCCCCTTCGCGTTCAACAGTGTGTACGTGTTCACTCCAAAGCCTTGCATCATCCGGTACGACCTCGGGATACCGCGATCAGACATTGCCCACATTACCATATGAGAGGCTTCTGGCTGGAGGCCGACGAAGTCCCAGAAGTTGTTGTGCGCGGACTGTCCTTGGGGCACTTCGTTGTGCGGTTCGGGTTTCACTGCGTGGACCAAGTCGGGGAACTTCATCGAGTCTTGTATGAAAAAGACGGGCATGTTGTTGCCCACGATGTCCCAGTTCCTGCGCGTGAAAAGTGGGTGAGCAAAATCCTTCTCGTCAAGGAGACAGACTTGCCCTTCTTGGGTGTACATTTTGACGGCGAAGCCTCGTACATCCCGGACGGTGTCCTGAACAAAAAGAAATATTAATCCAAATTCATGTTCATAATAAGATTACCAAGGGCATATAGCACTTCCACGAGATCCCTGCACGTTGCTGAATCGTAGGAAGACAGGCGTAGTGAGGGAAGAGTCGGTCAGAACAAGATCGTAGGTATACTTCGACGCGCGGTTGTCAAATACTTTGAAATAACCGTGGACAACGGCGCCTCGAGCATGAACCTTCATGATGTTATTCTTGTAAGCAATATCTAGTCATTTTGAGTACATCCCACACGCTCAGGAATCCGTTCATGATTAAACCGATGTATCTTTTCGCGAGCAATCTGGTCTTCGAGTAAGGATGGACCACTTCCTCAATCTTCAGCCTGAAGTCGTACGCCAATGACTGTTAAGTCAATGTAGTAGAGGCTTACCAATTGTCAGTGTCCCGAACTTTGACTCCGGAATCTGTAGTTAACGAAGGCACGGGGTTAAGTGTAACAGTCACTTCCTATAAGTCCGCCACCTTCGTAGAAATTTTCAAGCTATTCATCGCAGAAAAGCGACGATAGAAAAGGAGCAATAGCTTCTTGTTTAGTGGCCTCTTTATATACCTCTGGCAAATGCGGGTCAGCTCTGACTCACTACGAATACAGTCTCATCATTATAGTTATAAGCCGTTCAAACTTCATCAGCCAGTGGAAATCGAAAGGTTCTTATTTGTGCACTCATGACGCCATGAAAGTGAATAGAAAAAAATAGAATCTCAAGACGGGAACTTTATGACTGTATAAGATTCTGGTGAGCCGTTAGAGAGATACGCAATGAAACATAATGAACTTACAGCTAATCTAGCCACGTCTCTCACTGTCCGAGATGCCAACTTACCAATAAATCAAGGGATACTCTCTTCACAGTTTCTTGCATAACTTCGCACAGCGGCCGGAACGGTCACGATATTACGACGACATGGGGAATCCGATGAGAGATACCTTGGGCGACAGTAGAACGTAGAAGCAAAATATATCATCATCGTAGCCAGTGGCAGTAGGTTAAAGTAAAAGTAGAGTCACATGGGTTGACTGTTGCAGTAGTTATGTAAGCCTCGGCTAGTAATATACATACTCCCTGTGTTCGTCCGGAACTGTAGTTTCTGCCCTCTTATCCTCTTTCCATGCCACAAAAGTGTAACTATGTACAGAATTCTCCGTATATCTAGTCTTGACTTTGCTTTTCAATTCCTTCGTCATCTTAGAGTGATTGTCAAGCATCAAGCGAAGACGGAGGATATCGATAAACTTCTTAAGGTCGAAGGATAGCTCTGGTTGGTCAAGTTCCGTAATGTTGGTCTATATTCCGTAGTCAGTCACAGTAACAGTATCATGTATATGTTCTCACCTTTTCTTTATCGTTCCAACCCACCACCACGTTGACAATGTCTCTGTTGCAAAGGAGTCCCAGAATAAGTGGTTTTTCGAGCCCAACAGCTACGTGGATTGCAAGAGCAGTCTTCATCGCAATGGCCAGGCGCTTCAAGTGATCCTCATGAGCGCTGGGGGAAGATGATTTAACGTGTTCCACCACGATAGTCGGTACCGAGACAGGGTCTCGTTTGAAGCCGGGGGAATTTGGCGAGTTGTGTAAGAAGTTGAAATGTTCAACCTTGCTCCGATCTCCTTCCCAGACCTCTTTAATCAGGCTGTCCGGAATTCCTTTTGGTGACCATATGTTGTAGGGTCCTTCGAGGTAGACTGACAGCATTGTATCGATTTCGACGGTGGGGAATGTGATCGTGGATGTGCCTCCGGTACCAGTTGGTTTGTGCGCACAGGCTATTGCACCACAGCTAGAGCGGATATAGTGAGCCTCAATCCAATCTATCTTAATCGAAATAGAACTCACTGCATAACACTTTCCCTCTTCGTTTCTTGTAGGCACATATCTTGCCACGTCGTGAACAGAATAAGTGAATCAAAGATCATGGACCATGACAATCGTGAACCGGGACTCAATCCTTTGATCACGCTCGAGGTATTGACGGTATGAGCAAGATGTTGACTGAAAGCTACTGCTGATAGGTTGGAGGGCGGAAGGNAGGATAGGTGTTTCCCGTCTTTCTTCTGCTGCATGAATAGTTCCAATTCGTGGTGCTCCTGTTCACTCAGCGATTTCAAGATATAGTCGTGGCTAAGCTTTTGGTAGGGGAAAAGTTAGTTGATAAGTATTGAGTCGTGTTTAATCACCTCACTGAAGTAGTCTTGGGAAGAGCGATTGATCCCAAAGCATCGGCCCAGTTCTTGACATTTTGAGGGATCCCAACATCGATRAAAATGCTGCGTGAATCAAGCCAACTTTGGAGTTCTTCCTTTGAAGTACTGTATAAGATCCTGAGAAGGTATTGGGGTTACTGAGAAGCTACAATGAGCGAAGAATAAAGTCGTACCTAGTTACGGGGCAGGGATAGAGGTTTGGGTAATCGTACCAGGGATCTTCACATTCGATGACCATATGATTTTCCTCC
>LBLO01001000.1:0-12878 GCA_004354395.1 Chondrostereum purpureum
CAGATTCTGGCAGCCGAGATGTTGTTTCCAGGGCGAAGATGAATCGGTCGAGGCGAGAACAAAAAAGAGAAAATAAAATAAAATCAAGGAGAACCAGCAAGTTGGCAGTTCATCTTCGAAGGCACCGCCTTCTTCGATCTTCTGGACCAAATTACCATTAGTTGAACATGGGCGTAAGAGTCAGACAGCCTGAGCTTGAACTTGGTTACGCAGGGGGTGTCGTGACATATGTCCACGTGATAGCGCGGGTCTCCCTATTTATCTGATATCTGCACTCGCGAGTCTTTGAGTGGTCGAACAAAGGAAGGATTGCCTATTTATATCGTCTTTGAATATGCACACTGGGAAGTTGGATCCACGTCTTGCCCATCCACCTTACCTCTCTGTTGCACTTAAATGGCCACTAGGCAGAGCAAGGTAAGTCTTCGTGCCAATATTGTTCTCCTATAACTTAGATACATGCACGCCAGCGCATCCGGAACATACCGCCGCCTACCCCGCCACCCGAACCGGTGAAAACTCAACGCAGACACCGCTACAATACAGGTGTAGCTTCTCCTTGCCTCGCGGGGCTCCCACACAGTGTGATGGCTCTTATTGCATCTTACTGTGATGAACTCACCCTGCGCCGGATGAGTCGTGTCCTGAGGAAATATGTGTACGAATTCCTACACGCCCTTTTTTCTCGTTGTGGATTGTTTCCCCTTGATCCCAGACCCAAACACTTCGGGTGGAGTCCCAGCATNGAGCACCTNCCCTTACTCCAGCGATATATCCACGCGACGAAGTCGAAACGAAGAAAAACTCCCATCCTTTCCTTCCTTAGTAGCGTCTCCGAAATTGTTGTTGTTTTTCAAGGTCATCTGGAAAAGATTCGATTCGAAATTCGAGCCTTTGCTCATTTTCTCGACGCGTGCAAATCCCAGTCTCCCACTTCCATCATTGTCGACATCCAGTGTGATGCCCCGATCTCGTTCTTCTCCATCCTTCTACTTTCTCTTCGGAAATTCCGTCCCCGGTATCTTACCATCCGAGCGAGAGGTCTATGCTCGGATTTTGATTCTTCTGAGCAATCAAATCCTTTGCCTATCTCGCTCCCGCCACTAGTCAGACTTACATTGGCCGGTTCTTGGGTCGAAGGAATGAAGTTCTGGCTTATTCCCGCGATATCCAATTCAAACCCCACTTACCTGTTCTTAAATGAGGGCACCGCTGGTTTACTCAGGCATATACACTGTCCGTCTTTAACCCGGCTAACGCTCGAGGACGCCAATAACACTGATCACATAATTGCTTGCCTGTTCAACAACCCTAGCATCGACTCACTCACTATGCTATCCCATGTTACTACAACCAAGGACGTCCCCCTATATCTCACTACCCAACTGTGGACCATCCCATCAAGTATCTGTGGGCCACAAGCAATGCTTTCCGCAATCATTGCTTGTGCTTCCCCTGGTACCAGGTTTCACCTGAAAGACATACACATTTGCCCCGATGCCCACTCAAACCTAATCAGTGGACAACTTTATATCACCAGAGCAATCGATCTAATTGGGAAACTTCCTGCGCTTAGCACTGTCAACTTAGACTTGCCCACTCAGCTCCTCCCAGCTCCGTTCATATTCCCTTTCTCCTCTGAGTTGCGTGCTTTCCGCACAATCCTGAGACTGCGTATACATAGTACCGTACAGGTAGACCCAGTCGATATTCAGGTATTCAATTATCATATATTTCGGTTCGCAAACCAGACTACTAACACATTTGTCCAGGATGCCGGCCAGCAGTGGGTTAAGATATTCCCTGATCTAGAGTCTTTGCGACTTGAGGCACCCAGCACTCGTCCAAGTGATGTCCCTGGGACCACTCATATTTATCGTACTCGAGGATGTTCTGTCACAACATGGTGGAGAGTAACATAGCCTTTAACTGTAATAATGATAGGCACTACGTTTCAATAACCATCAACTTATTTTGTCCGTTTTCTTTATGCGTGCTCTCTTCACTGTCCAAACAGGATACAGTTTGAACTGTAATCACTACCCGCCATGCCTCCTCTGCAGTCTCCCACTAGGACACATAAAATGCCAACGAGTTTGAGTAACCCCGTATTGACCACGCTCTCAAATTACAGGCCACTTCACTGAGAAGGGATAACTGAGGAGGAGACTCACAAACACCTGTATTAGACAAGGAGGTAAGTGAACGACTCACAATAGCACATCCGATGCTGCTAACCTCAAAGGCCAACGGATACTCATGATTTACTTACGACCTAAGAAGTGGAGATCCTGTGAGCTCCATTCGCATGGAACAGGACTACTTACACCACAATTAGACCTATGTAAACACTTCTTTCAACTCGATTTAAGTGAGGATATGGCACAAGCATTCTGCGTGAACGAACAGAGTGGAAGGGGAATGAACGAGCACAAATAAAAGGTAATACAATTGGGAAAACCTGAGACATTATATGACCTCCGTGGAAAGCCTCAAAGGGAGGAGGCAATACATCAGTACGACAGTATGGCTAGTGGTTCAGAGAGAGGTGAGGGCATCAAGTGTACATAAGAGAGCCGATCAAGGAGAGTTCCGTAAGGAGAAGACCAAGTGAGTCTGTCGTCCTCCTGTAGTTATGCCTGCTGGCGCCGGCGTCTGCATGTACGTTCCCATGATGTGAATTTAACCCAAGATGGCGTCCCGTCCAGCTTTTGGAACGACACACAATAACGACCATTGCATGGTTTTCCTTCTTCGACGATCTCCCAGATATCTTCTTCGTTTCGCCTCCAACACTTGATAACACTGCTATCCACAGGTCGACGCTGCAAGAAAAGTGTGTTTGAGAGAATCAGGGGATCAGGATCAGGTGGTGTGTCTAGTTCCTCTTCACTATGGATTTCGTACCACTTGACAGCTCGACCGCATATCAAGGGGATGTTGTGGTGGGGGAAGTGAGTGCTAAAGAGTGTTTAATATTTGAGCGACCGTCAAAAAAACAAATAAACGAAAGCACGCACCCGACAGTCTCGTCCTGACTTTTGGGTCCCACTTCATTTGTTGAGGTTTGATCGACCATGCTTTCGTCGCAAGGACTCGGGGTACAGTCCATGTCGTGGTCAGAAGAGCCATCGGAACCATAAACGGTGGCAGCGGTCACTGAGCCCTTTGGAGATACAGGCTGTAGATCCTGAGGAAGCGATAAGTGAGGGCTGCGAAAAGCAGTTTCGATGCTCTTGATCTCAGGGGTCGATTGCTCTGTGGAATTATTATCCTGCAGAGCCAGACCTTGAGAAAGTGAAGGACGGTTACAAACGGCGGAACTCATAACTTCGAATTCCATGATTGATGACTCTAGCAAGTTGCGATCATCTCCTCCAACATTGACATTGGTGCCGGATGCCACCGATGAACTAGCACAATTATCACCAGGGGCATTCGAGGCAGACTTAAAGAACACACTCACCGTGGGCGATAAGGTAGTATGATTGCACGAGACTCCCTCCCAGTCATAATCGAATATGAGATACAGTAGCTGCCGTCGTCGTCATCAACATCCTGTGAGGTTATGGTGGCCGACGATCCTGCGGATTGAAGCGTAGAAGCGCGGGACAATGGCATTTGAATGTGAATAGGGCCCGACCAGTCATGCGGCCGGGAGATTTGGAGTTCAAATTCAGGTAATTCGGGGCTTAGTGTGTTGCAGGACATGACCATGGCATGCATAGGTTGAACATGGGCAAGTTGTGAAGTTCACTTGGACTTAGCCGAAAACCGCTGATGTCAGCAGGCCCAAGAATCACTGCAGATCACTGCACGTGTGATTATACAGGCAATGGGAGGCAATGGGACGCCTCAACCTGGGTCCTACTCTGACTCATATTTCTTCCCTGAAAGAAACCTTTCAGCAGCAAAGGGAGAGATAGATATATAAGTAGTCTTGACATAACGAACATGGCGCATCCCAAATGTCTTCTAATGCCACTCCTATTCAAGGTAATTCTAATGTTCCCAATAAGCGCGCTGTCATCTCTGACTATCAGTCATATTTCAGATAACAAGTTCAACACTAAAACCGGCGCTAGTGTCATGGCCCACCATGAGAGTATTTCCAGTATCGTGTGGACGCGATTCAGACACATCGCTGATGTCGACAAGAGAGGTCTAGTCCAAGATGTCGCAAGACTATCATGGAGGCTGTTGAGTGCGTATTTAGAATCATCTAGCTGCGTTGGACTTATATATGTGCCCAGCAGCCAGCAGAGGGTATGAAGCTTTCGGTCACGCTCAAAAAGCAGCATATCGACTTCAGCACTTCACTGCGTCCAGGCACGTTTCTTCTTGCTGTTCTTTCGGTCTCTATCAAGTCACTGAACATTGTTTAGCCTCATGCATACAATCTTCGGTTCCATGGCCCTCTTTTGGTTTGCATTCGTTCTACTGGTCATTTTCGACTTCTACTTTCGAGTTTTAGGGAAAGCTCATAGTACGTCTTGCTATCACAAAGAGCATTAACAGTCTCCTAATTGCCATGCCAGAGGCTGATCTCTCTCTGAGGCAATGTTACCGATTATTCTATTCGAACAAATGCGAAAACCCCCTTCCGTATCTCCGAAAGCCGTGCATAGAGTGGGGTGAGTGTATGGTACAACCACCGCGCGGATGGAGTGGACAGTTGGCAGTGGTGGCAGCGCGTCTCGTCGCTGAGATTTTCGACTCTGTTATCAACGCCTTGAGTCTGAAAAGCATCAATTGGATAGTGGTCACCATAATGTCACATTGTGTATTGAAGGCTCTCTCTCTCATTCGCTAAGTATGTCTAATAATACGATTAATTGTAATGTGGCGAAATGGCTGAAGTTATATATAGATACAGCGGGATAAACAAAACCTAAGCTTTCAGCCAAGTGGGAAATGAGAACGAAATGTAGTAACATACGGAACGCGAGATAGTCTTGGCTGTATACGTTCGAAATATGAATAGGACAATCTAGGTTTCTGTGATAAAGCGAGGTTACATCCATAATCATAAGCCGTTTCCTGGAGTTCATTCTCCTCTGAGGGAATCTGACCAATTCCCAAAAGTGATGATTGTTCCAGGCATTCTTTCTGCAAACACTGACCACCACCGTCGTGACGAATCCTTCTGTTCTCTCTTATCCATGAGATCACGGAATTCCACCCTGAACCTGCACAGGCTTTTTACTGCTGGATCCTTCTGTCGAGATTCCAGGAGGGTTATCAAATCGGTCTCACGTTCGAGAACAATGGAAGAGATGCAAACGCGCAAGTTCTCTAACTGTGGAAGTAGAGGAATCCCTGTGTCAGAGTCGTTGATTAGGTCCGCTGCTCCGCCCAGGTCTGCAACGAACAGTGTTAGAGTCGCCACGGAAGGTGTAGAGTAGAATATGTTTGTGGGGTAGCTGCTAGTGAAACCACGTATGTCTATCAGCAAGGAGACAAGTCTATGGGGATGGGACTTGGATAAAAAAGACGAGACAAGGGCGAATCCGTCGTCGCACGTGAGATGAACATCTAGTTGGGTCAGCTTTGGAGCAATTAATTCAAGGCGAAAAGCTTGATCAGAGCATTTCAGCTCTATCAGGTTTGGTAATATGACGTCCGCACTTCCGGTGTCCAGCATGGGATTGAAGGAAGTTAGAAGGGTGCATTGGAGAAGGTTAGGCATCTTCCGAAGGAACGATGTGATGCCACAATATCGCAATGGTTCCCGCCGGCCACAGAGATGACCGCTGATTTGAAACTCGATTATTTGCTCCCAGGGGGCCAGTAGATTGTAAGTGCAAGCGCAATGATGAAGTCTTAGCGATGTCAGACGAGGGGTATCCAGAAGAAAGTCTATACAAAGATCTCTCCCTGGTGCACGCAGAGGAGATATGAAGACGTCTTTAAGCATCGGAAACGATCCNTTCGCCGAAGATAGCTGTCGCAATAGCTTGAAATGTCTCGTGAAGTCCCGAAAGAGGGTCCAACGATGGGATTCCCTCACCAGTATATCCATAAGCCGAATAACCCCTTCTCGCTCCGCATGCCATACCTCTGTGAAATTTCGCCGATGTAACTCGATCGTAAGGGGATTTTTTTGCGATCTAGAGAGGCTAAGGGGAAGGAGATTCGTGATGATCTTCAGGCCTCCCCTCCAACCAAGAAGAATGGTTGACCNAAAAAAGGGCGTTGAGATTACAGCGTGCCTCCATGCCCGACACACCCAAGAAAATGGGTAAGGTCCAAGGTAATAACGCAATTTTAGCCTTCCGTCCCTATTTTCTTCAAGCTCGAAGCTGGCAATCTCGCAGAGGATTTCGGGAGGGAGCCTCCGCACAGGGTGGGTAGTTGTTGCTATTAAGGAGATAGTCTGTTCAAGATCGTGCTTGAGTGTGTTCATGGTGTCAAGAGCACTGTTCAAGTCTTGCAGTTCCTCGTGTAGGGTCAACTTTTGGTGATGAAGGGAGACCAAAGATTCGTCAGTGGGATAGGTCACCATGCCAAGCGATACTTGAAGCCGAGATAGCTCAGTTGATTTGGAGGATGCGTATATTTCTAGAGGGGCTGTAGAGAATACTGACACTGCATTCTGTTGGGAATTGTCCGCCATCTAGATAACTTCAAAGTTGATAAAGCATTAGAATATAATTTTGACATATATTTTAATATATACGTATGGACTTACAATTTTTCAAAACGAGAGTTAACTGTTATCCAGAACGAGACAGTGGTGGCATTCGACAAGGTCGACTAAGTGCTTGCGGCCGATTTGAGGTCGGATATCGGGCCGGAACAAATATGTGGTCCGGGCTGCCCCGGGATCACGTTACGCATCCCATTTTCGTCCACTTCTGTCCATTTTTGGAATCATATTCAAGTTTCAGTTCCTAGCGCGATAGATGGAATATCCGTCGCCAGGTCGCGACCGAGAACCTTCTATGCAGCCTTCGCCGANTTTTTGGTGAGTCTATGCAGCACGCACAACATATTGTTGAAGAATATAGTTGCATTCCAGTGTTATAAATGTCGCTCATGGCCGTCTTATCGAATTCTATCCTGAGAATGAGTGGCAGATATGTAGTGTCTCTCTCGATAGGGGGTCACCGTTGTTGATGAAGGCGACGGAGCTCCAAGTCGCAACTTTAATACGCCCTCTTGATCGGCCTAGGTCTGAACGCACAGGCCATATAGCCTTGTGCAGCTTGTGGCCAGAATCGGTAATATCAGTAATCTTGAAACTTACGTGCGGCGCTCATCACACACATTGGCATAAAGCGAGAGTGTTTTCAATTTTCCCAAGAAAATAACTTTGCACTGCACCCAGGGAGACAATACCTATTCCGTGTAGAGGGTCCAAAGTAAGTTTCAAAAGCACTAGGCGATTCACTACATCTCTGACATAAACTTTCGCAGTAACGTCATTATTATCCTTACTTCCGCCATTACTGGAGCCCCCATATCATCATTATGAGACCGTCAGCCAGGGTACCACGCACGTCGACCGTTCAGAGAACCGATCAGAGGGCAGAACATAAGAGCGGGACTACTACTATTCGTGCGAATTCGCCAAATCTGGCTTCTCGGCATACTGTACTGTGGTAGTAGTACTAGTAGCTCCATAGGAATTAGCTCATGTCACATTTCATACTCACCGCAGTGACAGAGCATACTGGGTTGGACAGTAGTTCAGGTAACCCATGGTGGGCTGCCCCCCGACTCTCCCTAACGCGCCGTCCTTCCCCGGGTTGTTGTCGTGGTGACTTGTTCACGGGCAAATAAGCTTGGTGTAATAGCTACTGCACTGCCCGAACCAATACTGCCTGAGCGGGCTCTACGATGTAGGGAGACGAAAGACCTATTCGGAGATTGAGATCGGAGACTTTTGAGCTGAATGACAGGAGTCAAAGAGAGACGAAGATGGAATGTGGTAGATAGTGACTGTGGTACGGGTTGTTGACACAGTGCGGTAAAAAGGTGAGGAGGACCGTGATGTCGATTTGGAAAAGCTACGCTTCGGAGACCGAGACAGATGAGCTGGTTGAAGGATCACAATAGAGCCTGAACGCACTGTGTATTGCGTTCCTTCTAACGCTCGAGGAGACACAAATCTCCTATCACTGGTGGTACTGCTCTCAACTGCTGGACTCCCTTGCGTGGCCTCTGCAAGACGCCGAAGCTGATATTCCTGTCGCATCCCCCGCATGTCTTCCATCGAAGTCCGGAACTCATTCATACGAGTCTCCTCGGCATCCTTTGATTCTGAGTCTGGATGTAGTCCCCTGGGACTAGAAGGTTGAGGAGGCGGAGCCCCGGGCATAGGCAGCTAAAACGTCAACAGGGAGGATCAGTTTCACCTTCACTGGTGCGACTTTGCGAGGGGTTGGCGCTTACCATCTCCACTACGACATATTCGTCGTCAGTTTCCCGAATAACATCGTCTAGCAAGAACATACGGTGAATTCGAGATGGGCTGGTTTGTAATTGACTGTGGCTTCCGATGAAGAGCAGAGCGTCGAAGCACTGAAGAGGCGTAGAGAGCGTCGAAGCGGTGGTGTTTCGTAGAACTGCATTTGAAGCTGGGATCATGGTGCACAACGAGAATAGCTGTGATTCTAACATAAATAAAAGCTTACTACGTCTTTCGCACTTGCTCGGAACCGAAATTATCATTGTTCTCTAATATGATATGCACTTCAGCCAGCTGCAAGTCAATGGGATCGCAACGTTGATCTCTGATGAGGACGGTGACGAGACGGAGAGGTCGTTTGCGTCGTGGAGGTTTTTTTCTGTGGTGCCGTTTCTAGAGATGGATATTTGATCATAGAGTAAATATACTGAGAAGGATAGTAACGACTTACGACGGGCAAGGTCTCTGTAATCTGTAGGGGATGTGGTCTGCGACGCACTCCACTGGCCACTTCCTCGAGAAGAGGATAGTCGAAAGACGTAGGCTGAAGATCCGGCGGAGGAGATATTCTCGGGGCGTACGAGGTCGTCTGTTGTGTAGGCCGCGATGGTCCTTGACTCTGCGTGGGAGCCACAGCAGGAGGTGGTGGAGGGGATCTGGACATGCTGAGGATGTATTAGACTCGTATATAGCAGTATAGACAAAATAAACAAGTTGTACACTCACGCGAAATGGAAAGATACGTGCCCGGACAGGACCTGCGGATGTCCGGACTAGAGTCGACAGCGCGACATACACACAAAACCGGAGGGGGAAACGAGARAAAATGCAACATAAAGTCGCAACACGAAGAATAGAGCTTCAGATTCTGGCAGCCGAGATCTTGTTTCCAGAGCAAAGATGAATCGGTCGAGGCGAGAACAAAAAAGAGAAAATAAAATAAAATCAAGGAGAACCAGCAAGTTGGCAGTTCATCTTCGAAGGCACCGCCTTCTTCGATCTTCTGGACCAAATTACAAGGGCAAGTCATCTCGTTTGTCCCGATGACATTGACAACTTGGATATGGAAGTCGGAGTCAAGACGTCCTCGCCGTCACGCATCACTCTTGTCCAGGTCACTGCGCTGTAGCGCAGTCCTCAATGTGGCAAGCAGAAAACATACAATGCAGAAAGAAGGTTATAACCATTTGAATGGCCGGAAAGCCCAGCAGGAGATATGAACATGTACAGTTTTCCAATCGAGTCACTTCTATCCCCTTGTCATTTGCTAAATTCCAACAACCCACCCTTCGTTGGTTCCTACTTGTGAGACCCAGTCGGCGTAGGATTCATTATCCATGTCTGCCTGACCTGTGTATGTGTAGATAGCCAAAAGAACCCCTAATGTCTGTGTACATTCTATGGTGAGTCTGGCTCGCTCGTAGAGATCTTCAAAAAAGGATCCTCACCATGACCAGGAGAAATACGCGGCCCATAAACCATCCAAATCCAAAGAATATCGACCAGAACCTGCTCTGATGTTTCAATTCTAGAAGTCCAACACGAATGTTTGCATCTCTAATGTGGTTGGAATATCGCTGCATATCATCATGAAATGCAGCCGTTGATACCGTTCAACTTTGCCACTCACCTTGTCCAAATCCTGAAGCAGTGCCCTAAGATCCTGCGACTCATCGCCAGCTGCCTTCTGCATGGCATGAACGAGAGCCAAATCGATGCTCAAAGAATTAAAACGTTCTTCAATCCAACCCTCCCTGCCACCCTTATGTGTCTCATCTCTGTGTCGATTGCAAGCAGTGATCTCTTCGACTCTTGCCCGTGGCGCTCGATTCAAGTCGATGGAAGTGATATCTGGATAGATGGTCATAGTTTAAGTTATGTTTGTTGGATGTGTTCCACGGAGTTGGTAAATGCGTCAGTAACGCCACTCAAAGCTTGATGTAGACGGCCCGGATTATAATCTCGTCAATGTTGATGCAAAATTAATCACATCAAGGGAACTGAAGCTAAGTATGCGGCGGTTTTCTCGAGTTATAACTCATCACAAGGCCTTGTTAGTATGCAACCAACCCTCGGCACCGTCAAATGAATATGGATGGCTCTTCGACTCGTTAGGTATTTGCGTTAGTTCTTCAGTTCTTTGCACCAATCGAACCCCGGACTCACAGATATGCAATAAGTTGGCACGAATCTTGATGGACACCTGGTAGCAGTCTTGCCTGAGGACGAGAACAGATCGGTTATGACAACTGGGGATGTATATGGAATCACAGTGAGACGAGACAGAACGAAGGAATGTGAAGCATTGGCTGAAACTGATGAATTATAAAGGACATGCCTGAGGGAGAAGTACATTGCCGGCTCCGGCGTGCAGCGTTGGGCGTTCGACAGTGCGCCATAGCACCCGGCTCGACACGACGTGGACTCGTTAGCACACGGGCTAGGGGAACCACAAGTTTGTCAGTTTGCAATGATGCACCACACGGACATGGAACTCACATTGTTTTGCAGCCAAGGTGAGTGCACATCGTCCCTGCCCGACTCTCCTCAGCGCGCCATCCTTTTCTCTCTCAATCGAGAATCGCAAGGCCCGTTTGTGGGTTTTCTCACGTTTTATTGTGATGTCTTCTGTCGAGTTCAATTGGATGAAGTTTTTTTTGATCGTTCCCTCTGCCCACATTATGTTAACCGGACTGACCCCAGGACCGTACCCACCTCATCTACTTCATTGCGTCGTTGGCGTTCGCTACCGAAGCTCAACTTGGCTACGATCCCAATATCGAGCGTGGCGAAGAGAACGGGAAGATTGGATATAATATTCTCTACGGTGATAAATGGTACCGGATTCTCGAGACCCTCGAAGACTTCAAGGCTGCTCGCTCTCTCGGGCGGGCTACTCGTGTGTGGAAGGTACAGCAGCTCAAGGACAATTCTGTCATTTCTACCCTCATCGGGGATATCTTTGTGATGAAGGATGTCTGGATAGATGCAAGCGCTTCTTCGGAAAAGGATATCCTTGATAAGACCATCGCGAATGTGAACAAAGTTCACAACATTGACAAAGTTGAGCGGGATTTTGCTTTAAAGTACTTTATGCTAATCAAGCAAGACGAACGAGTACGCGTCGGGGAAGAAGAGGATTGTACCTATACTATTCTTCGTGGCCAGGCTCTGTCCGCTGGTGTCAGAGCTCTATATGTTTCTCAGAAGCTCGACGAACATGGCAATCCCCGTAGCATAAATCCTCTGAAGGGTAGTGCCGCTCCCGCATCACGAAGACCCGCCGGTTCATTTCAACCCCGTGTGCGTACTACGACGCAGCACCCATATAAGGGTTACACAGACAAGCAGCATCGCAGGATTCTCTACAGAGAAGCGGGCAAACCATTGAATACGCCTGATATCCTGACCGATCATGGGAGATTTTTTCGGTCCCTGGTACAGGTTGTTAAAGGTATGGTGCAGTGCTCCCATGTACTACCCTTGCAATAACTGACTTCCTTTGCTGATGTAGGGCTCAGGTACCTTTACAGTGCGGGATACGTCCATCGAGACCTGAGTCTTGGGAACCTTCTTGTCTGTGAGGACAACTATTGCAAAATGTCCGATTTTGAATATGCGAAACCCTACGAACTGCCAGCGGATTCGAAAGATAAGTTGATAGACGAGGAGGGTACACCGACTGAGGAAATTAAAACGGTAATTGTCCGCTCAATCAATTCCTTGACTAGAACTGAAAACAAACAGGGAACCCCTGCGTATATGGCTGTCGAAGTACAGAGCGGCCGCTATCACTTCCCCGCAGAAAAACCAGATCCACCTGCTCCTGTTCCAATGCAAGATGTACTACCAGATGGTATGGCACTACTCCCTCGTTGATCCCCCGGTACTCACCATTCATTATAGAGTTGATGGAAGATATGGGAAACGAAGAAGACCCTGATGCTTTGACGAGGTTCCAAGGAATGTTATTATCTAATGCCAAATCTGCGCAAGCCCAGATGCTCCCTCAAAAGACTATTCCCTTCCGCCATAATTATCTTCATGATATGGAGTCTCTTTGGTGGATCGCTGTTTGGCCATTTTTCACTACGAAACCCGCTGAGTTATCCGATCTCACCCAACCATCTGACATGGACAACATCTCCCCTCATTCGGTCACTGGTAGTAAAGACAGGGCTGATTTCTTCAATGAAGAAGAGCCAAACGAACGCCTATTTGAGTTACCAGCAGCTTTCCACAACAGCATTGTACAGGTTAGGTTGTCACGAGAGAACTTGCTCAAATTGTACGAACACTTCAGAGCACCGTCAAAAGCCGGCAAAGGGGGGTTTGATTTCATCGATATCTACAAAATCTCTATGGTCAATTACCACCGCGCCGCAGTCGCTGCTGCTCAAAATTTAGTGATGGCTCCTGCTCCTCCCCCCGAAGCCCAGGACCCCAAGAAGGAGGAGAAAAAGGA
>LBLO01001001.1:0-12872 GCA_004354395.1 Chondrostereum purpureum
CAACATGTTCTCCTAGTACCCAGTCAGCACCCGCCACCAACCGTTCACACAAACATATGCTCAGCCATACGACATTAATGAGTTAATGCAGGATATTGCAGGTGAGTGTGCTACCTTTTCGTCTTCTACATTCATGTATTGACAAAAAGTCTTGTGGCCAGGGACACCCTCCACGTCTACATCACAGTCTTTATATCCGGCCTACAGTTTCTTCCCGCCGAATAGCAACCACTTCAACTCGATGCGCGCCAGCACGAACTTTGGACTGGATGACGGGAACCCTTGCGGGTTCCCTCTCGAGTGGACCGTCAACGTTGACGTTGAGACTCGGTGACGGGAATCCTTCCAGGATTTCCTCTCCAGTGGACCGTAGCCATCGTCAGACAGGGGTCGTCAGACAGTAGGTTGCAGTGAGTCTATTTTTTGAGGCTATCTCCTCCTCGACTTCAACATTGTTAACTCCACGACAGGGACCTTCGCCAGAACAACGACAGATTCAGTTCATCACCTCTATTATCCCCCTTCTCAAGCCTTCCCATTTCAGCGATGCTGGTGCCGTCCGACCACTGGAGGGCCGCATGGCGGACTACGGTGCGACCAAGAGAAGGCAGTTCCTGCTAAGTATCACTCTCACAGATGGAGGCAGAGACAACAAGTCCACCACTGAATGCGAGCTGAACTGCGACACACCCCTATCAGATTTCCTCGCCAATCGCCACTGCGTTTATGGTCAAAATGTCTTGCCACAACACCCGAGTAAGAGCTTGCCCCGATGGCAATGAAAGACAAGGTCCCTGTAAGTTCTTCGTGTTGTGAATCCTTTCTCTTTATACTCAATTTTCTCCTTAGATTTTGCTTTCGATCGCCGTCATCATTTCTCTTGCACCTGGTCCGTTCCAGGATTTCAGTACACCCTGAGATCCAGCAGAACCTCCGATGGATTGGGTAGAGGGTGTTGCGATCATCATCGCCATCATAGTAGTATGCACGATTCTCTCGTTTCATGTTATAACCATCTCACAGATCTTTTATTTAGGTCATGGTCGGCTCAGTTAACGATTGGCAAAAGGAATGCTGGTTCAAAGTCCTTAACGAGAAGAAGGACAAACATGGTGTCAAAGTAGTTTGGGAAGGTGTTGAGAAGGTCGTTGATACCAAAGTAAGTTGCTCACAGCTCTTTCTATATCCGGACATTAATCATCCTTGTAGGATGACCTTGTTGGTGATATCGCTCTCATTGAGCCTGGTGAAATCATCCCCTATGACGGTATCTTCCTCTCGGGCCACAACGTGAAATGTGACGAGTCCGGCGCCACTGGCGAAACTGATGCAATCAAGAAACTCTCCTACAAAGAATGCATCGCTCTCCGCTACAAAGCTCATGAGGAAGGTGGTTCCACCGATTGCTTCCTCGTCAGTGGAAGCAAGATCTTAGAATGAGTTGCTAAATATATAGTCATCGCTGTGCGTACTAAATCATTCAATGGTTGTGTCCCTGGAATCTCGCGCCCACAGCCTGTCTAACATCATTACTTCTACAGCTCTATGTGGCAGAAAACCCACCATTTCAATTGAAGCTGAACAAACTCGCCGAATTGATCGACAGGACGAAAAGGATACCCTCGCCTACAAGTACAGCAATGATTTCAGCAATGACCAGTCCGGCTTGAACCAAATCCTCACCCCCCAATGCCCGGCTTTGTTCAATGAGGTGCTCGTTGTTAACCCGGCGGCTTTCGAAGATAAGGACCCTGAGACAGGTGCTCCTGTCCCCGTTGGTAGCAAGACAGACCGCTCTCCTCCACTTTGCTAAAGAACTCGGCTGGGGTGACTTCTGTATGACCCGTAAAGCAACTGAGATCGTTCAAATAGTCCCATTCTCGTCGGCTCGCGAAGCAATGGGTGTCGTCGTTCAAACGTTCATCGACCCCATGGCAGCTACCTCATCTACTTCAAGGGTGCTTCTGAGATCCTGTGAAAGACGTGCACTTGCCATGTTGTCGTTCACC
This sequence comes from Chondrostereum purpureum, assembly GCA_004354395.1. Taxonomy (NCBI): domain Eukaryota; kingdom Fungi; phylum Basidiomycota; class Agaricomycetes; order Agaricales; family Cyphellaceae; genus Chondrostereum; species Chondrostereum purpureum. The sequence goes on from LBLO01001001.1 coordinate 2,010, forward strand.
AGGATGGCTCGGGCACTCAGGATATCGAGATGGCTGAGATTGACAACCCCGCGAACGACAATATCAGCTGCACAATCATTTCCTACGCCCACCAGATCCTCCGGACTATTACCCTCTGCTACAAGGACTTGGAATTGTGACCCCCCTGCGAATGTTTAGCTCAATGAAGAAGGCGAGGTACGATTGTTTTATCTTATTGTCTCTGCTGTGTATTGACTCCACTCTATTCTAGGTTCCTTACGCGACATTCACCGACAACTTGGTCATCGTTGGAATCACTGGTACTGAAGATCCCCTCCATGTCGGTGTTACCGAGGCTGTCGCCAAGTGCCGTCGCACTGGTGTCACCGTCAAGATGGTCACCGGTGACAACGTCCTCACCGCTCGTTCGATTGCCACTCAGTGTGGTATCTTCACCCCCAGCGGCATCATCATGAAGGGCCCTGTCTTCCGGAAACTCGACTCGCTTCATCTGTTCGCCTGCTGTGAGGGCCAGATTATTTACGGTAACATGGACAGCCNTCAGCATCGTGTGCCGATACCGCACCGCAACAACCCACTTGACGATCTGCATTGGATGCCCATAGTTGTTTCTGTTGTCATGCATGAGACGAAGGCAAGCAATTCCAATTTGACAGTCGCACCATTTTCTGATCCCAGACCTTGTAGAGTGTCTTATTTTCTTGTTCCAGGCAGATAATGGGGATTCATTCAAGGCTACCATTGAACTTGAGAAAAAAGAAATACGGATGATAAGGGTCAAATATACTTCAGGACCATTCCTGTTTCCTCTAGTCTCTGTATCCTCAGAGCTGGGTTCCCTTCGCCGATTCTGAATTTGGCAATCAGTGAGTGTGCCTGAGTGTCCCTTGACCTCTCCGTTAACGGGTTTTCTAAACCTTCCGCCCAACTCTACCAATTCCAAAAACTAGGGGATGATAACGAGCCCGAATTCAGTTCAACGGACTACCTGTTGTGTTGTATCATAGGGCTGTCCCCTTCCTCGTGCTCTGTTCCGCCCAAGGCCCTTGGAAAATCTTGTTCCCGCAGATGAGTTCCAGTTGTTGGACCTGATATTGGACTCTAAGGATTTGAATATTCTGCCCCACTCAGACACTCCTCAAATACGGGGTGCTAGGAGCAAGCTCAGGACGTTGCGACCTGGGCTCGAGGTGGAAGACAGCATTAGCTCATATCTACCTGGTATACGCAACACAGTCTGGACGACTAAGAGAAGGGAAGATGGTAATGTCATTTCACGACCTTGGCTTAGCCTTGTTTGACTTCTAGTATAGATCCCTTCGACTCCTACATCATCTTGTCGTTCGTCAACGGTACTCTTGCGCTCTCAATCGGTGAAACGATTGAAAATGCAAGACAGTGGTTTCCTCCGATCGGCACCCACACTCGTTCAACAAATTGGTGCCGACGCGCTCCTTCAAGTGCACCTTACCGGTATTCGTCATGTCTTAGCGGACTCGAGAGTGAACGCGTGGCGGGTCACCGGGGCAAGAGCATTGTCACTGCCACCGCCAACAAGAGACAAGTCGTTGTCTCGCTGAGCACGACAGAGCTTGTATACTTCGAGCTGGATTTCGACGGTCAGCTGAATGAGTGTCAGGATCGCAAGGTGATGGGTAGTACGGTCTTGGCTTTGAGTATCGCGGAAGTCCCTCAGGGCAGACAGAGAACACCGTTTGTTGTTAGTTTGGTTTTCCCTCTATCCGGTGGTTGCATGCTAAGAACGTTTGTTCCAGGCTGTTGGCTGCGAAGGACAGACCGTACGGATAATCTCCCTGGATCCTGAAAGCACCCTCGAGACCATCCGTTTGCATGTGTTAACAGCACCCCCGTCTGCTATCTGTATAGCGGATATGCTAGATGCCAGCATGATCAGCCAGACACAGCCGACGATGTTCGTAAATATTGGCCTCCAGAATAGTGTCCTGCTTTGAACCGTGTTAGACCCCGCAAATGGACAGTTGACCGGCGACAACATGATCACATAGGGAGGATAGAGGTTGCAAATAAACATGAGATACGAGCACTACGAGCAGGTAAGTAAAGAGTATTAAATTAAATTAAAAAGCACTACACTAATTTTTCCGCCAGAAGTCCCACGTTATGAAGACAGCGAAGAGCTGCCACCGAGAAACCCTCATCCCCGCCCTGATCCGAACACCCTTCGCCCGCGATGACCACACCGTAGCACAAACAACCAGAGGCTCGCCCGCAAACCAACAAGGCCATAGGAATTCAGGATGGGATAGGATGGGATGCAGCGCAAGGCATTACGATGGGATGGGATGGGATGGGATGGGATGGGCTGTGGGATTTGTCAAAGGGAAGCAACGATAGGAGTGGGATGGGATGGGATGGGCCATGGGTACTCGTGGGATTTTTAAAGGGAGGTAACGATGGGATGGGATGCATTTTGATCCATCCCACCGTATTATTGTTATTATTATTACGCTTAAAGTCAAGTAGTAGTCGTCTAGTAATATATAATAATATAATATCTTTCTATACGCGATGGGATGTGATGTAGCTACAATTAAACATGTACTAGGCATTTTGAGTCGTACATTCAAAATTTGTGCCATACAACTGCATAAGTCGGCGTGCGGTCAAATAACAACAACATAAATCGGCGCGCGGTGCAAACAATTTTTTTCTATTTTGACCGCCATCTATCATTCGGGGATGGCTGAAAATTGGCTTCTCAGCCAAGTTGGATAGTCCTTTGGTCGAGACAGACATGCCATACTCGATGTATGTTCTTGTGCACCTTCTCCCATGATCCATCCTACCACCTAGAGAACCATTCGGACTATGTTTGTGTTGATGGGCGATTATTTACTGTAGAGGCCATAGCTCACCAAGGTGGTACTACTTGTACGCAGAATATGATGTTAATAAAGAACGGAGTGTCTAGCGATCTATATGGCTGCCAAGCTTGTTGGTGTCTGCTTGATGATTTTCCATCTCTGTTCAACTGACAGATCTTATAGACATCCTACTCCAGTGAAAGCACCCAGACAGATCCAGCACTGCGGTCCCTTTAACTATGAATCTCTACATATGTGTGCAACGTGTGGACACTTATTTTGCCAGAGTGTCTTGGCAATTCACCTCTGATCTCACAGTGTACTCTCCAACAACTCCAGCAATTGTAACCTCACCTACACCATCTTCTTCCTCTTCTATCTCCTCGCTATCATTGCTCGTTACCCCATTCTCCGACTCCAAGGTAATTTATCCACAGCTGCGCGTCGGTCCGTGACTTATCCTGATGGTCCAGATTTCAGGTCCTACTCAACTACNACGCCCGCGCTTTCGAGTTAGTGGGAGTGTTAAGAAAGGCACAGCAAGTTACTGACTGCTGCTCTGCCCAATGATGTCTATGGAACCCAGGAAGTACTGGAGGAGCTCATCAAAGACTCTAACCGGTGTCTAGTCTGTGTGATATCTTTCTTAGGTGGTGAAGATATATGTAAGGTGAATCCTGCTCTGCAATCGCGCAAAGCTGCGACTACGGCCATGTAAGAGGCAGAGACGGTCTGTCTCATGTGTGGCGTAGCCTCAAACGACTTCTTTCTGAAATTTTTGGTATGAGAGGAGTTTCGTTCGTTTCATAACAATGNCCCCCCTCTTCCAGCATATTTCATGAAAACGGGTGGCTCTCAAAACCGCTCCCTTCATGTGGAGTCCAAAAAGCTTTGAATAGACTTTCAAGGTGCCGCACCACCTCTCATCACGCCGCCGACATTGCGCCACTGACTTCTCCAATTCAATCTCAGGTCCGACCGTTGGGACGATTTTTGAAAGTGCTCATTATTATGTTATCGGCATCAATATGAACAAACAGACCCCAAACAAGAATGGTTTACTCTCGGCCCTTTTCCCCCTCTATTCCCAACCAACCACCAAGTCCCCTGGCCCAGCAAACTCGTCTGGCCATGGCAAGCTGGACCCCTCAACAGGCAGGTCTCCAAGAGATCCTGTCAACAATCTATGAATCAACGGAAATGTCTTCAACCGTCCAACAGAAGATCACTCAAGTCAGTCATTACCTTCATTTCCCTTCATTTCCAATTCTTTTTGGTGCACTCTGCTAACTACCATGGTGTTTACTATTGTGCTACAGAAATTGAATGAATATGCGAGTGTACCAGATTACATAGCATATCTTGCATATGTTCTTCATTCGTTAACTGGGGAAGAAGATCGTATTCGAACCATTGCAGGATATCTCCTCAAGAACAATGCCAAGCTTATTATTGGCTCCTCTATAGAAGTGGCCACATTTGTGAAAGCAGCTGTTCGAGGAGCGTTCAATGACCCATCAGCCNTCGTCAGAAACGTCGCCGGGCAAGACATTGTCGCTTTTCTCGGTGTCCTCAAGCCCAGAAACTGGCCTGAATGCGTCACTCAGCTGCTTACAATGCTGGACGCCCCAGATCAAGCTCGACAGGAAGTGAGTCTTGTTGAATTTATTCCTCACAAAAGCTTCCATCAACACCCTAAATTGAAGTATGAAGTTATGAACTGACCACGGACTCGTGATAGGCGACTTTGGACGTGCTCCACAAGATTTGTGAAGATGACCCAAATGCGTTGGATTTCGAGATCCATGGTCAACGGACCTTGGATTTCATGATTCCGAAATTCCTTTCCCTCACGGAGCATCCTGTGCCCAAGATGCGTGCTCATGCCATAGCGTGTCTTTCTTATTTTGTACCTGCGCAATCGCAGTCGCTCTTCATGCAAATCGACGCTTTTATCGCCTGTCTTTCAAAGCGTGCATCTGACGAGGACCCTGCTGTCCGTCGGCATGTTTGTCAGGCTCTGGTTCTTCTCCTCGGCACACGTCCTGAAAAACTAATGCCTGAGATGGAAAATATTGCAGAGTACATGCTATACTCTGCAAAAGACAAGGTCGGAACTGTCGCATTAGAGGCATGTGAGTTCTGGTTTACCTTCGCCGAGGATGCAAACCTCGCACCCTACCTTCACCCCCTCCTGGGCAAGGTTGCTCCAGTCCTCCTGGACTGCATGGTCTATGGTGAGGAGGATCTTATGTGGCTCGAGGGCGATGTAGAAGATGCCTTGGTGCCTGACAAAGAGACCGATATAAAGCCNTCTCACTACGGTGGAAAGTCTCATCGAATGGAAAGAGAAGGAAATGGAAACGGAACGGAGGCTCCTAAGACAAGGACACGCGCTTCTGGGGAAGAAACCTACGAACCGGACGAAGAAGTTTTTGATGAAGACGAGTCCGCAGATGAGATGTCGCCTGAATGGACCATACGCAATTGTGCAACAGAGGCCCTTCGTAAGCTCGCAGTTCGATTCACCGGAGATCTGCTCCAAGTACTGCTGAGTCCGCTGAAGGAGAAACTTTGGAGTTCGGAGTGGCTGCAGAGGGAGTGTAGTATTTTTGCCTTGGGCACCATGGAGGAGGGTCAGTTGTCCTTTTACTAGTAAGTAATCAACACTGACCATCTGTGCTCCGGTATCTAGGGTGCATTGAAGCCATCGAACCTCACCTCCCTACCCTTGTTCCCTATCTTATCAACTCTCTGAACGACCCCAAGGTAATAATCTTACCGATGTTATTTTTTGGCTCATTCAGTTGACGTCAATTAACACTGTAGCCCCTTATTCGATCTCAAGCATGCTGGACCCTTGGACGATATGCGAAATGGATAACACACGCAGCGTCAGAAGGGGAAGAGAACAAGAACATGTACTTTATCCCCACTATGGAAGGAGTGAGTCGGATCTACCCTGACACATGGTTCCTCCCTCACAATGGCTCGGCGCATAGCTTCTACGTATGGTGCTGGATAACAACAAACATGTTCAAGATTCTGGATGCAGCGCGTTTGCCACTCTCGAGGAAATTGCAGCACTTGAGCTTGTCCCTTATCTTGAACCCGTCCTGAGAAACTTGGTGTTCGCATTTGACAAGTACCAGCATAAGAATATGTTGATTCTTTATGAAGCCGTCGGAACTCTTGCTGACGCCGTTGGTCTTGCGTTGGCAAATCCTACATACGTTGAAATCCTGATGCCTCCGTTGACCAACCAATGGTCAAATTTGAAGGATGACGATCCCGATATAATTCCACTCCTTGAGGTAAGTAGCGAGAAGTAATACCTCATCATCTTTCTCACTTGTTTTCAGTGTCTTGCGCCAGTCACAATGGCGATGGGTACTTCAATCTTACCATATGCCGGTCCTATCTTTGCGCGATGCACCAATATCATACACACCACACTCTTGAACTACCAGATCAACATGCAAAATGCTGAGATGGATGAGCCCGACGAAGACTTCCTTATGGCCACCCTAGACCTATTATCTATCCTCACGCAGAGCTTAGGCATTGCCCTAGAGACGTTGATCACCCAAACCCAACCTAGTTTATCAGAGTTACTACCATTTTGCCTCAAGCTCCCCCAGGCCCCAGTTAGACAATCAGTCTATGCTCTCGTGGGAGATATGGCAATGGGGTGTTTCTCCCTCCTCCGGTCACAGATGCCTGCAATAATGCCAGAGCTCATCATGCAGTTGGACCCCGAACCAAAGGTTGAGTTCATCAGTGTGCTGAACAATGCTGCTTGGTCCGTTGGGGAGGTTGCCCTGTGCTACGGCAGAGGTAAGGATAACCCCCAATTCCGAATGACATTTTGCTCATGACAATTTTATTAGATGATCAAGAGTTCCAACAGTGGGTTCCTGCATTGATCTCGCGCCTTGTTCCTATTCTCTTGGATCGCCAAGCACCCAGAAGCCTTCATGAAAATGCCGCCATTTCGATTGGTCGTATCGGCCTCACTCATCCTCAGCTGGTAGCTCCTCGCCTGCAGGAGTTTTCCCGGGCCTGGTGTCAAGCTATAGATGAGATCCATGATAATAAAGAGAGGGATTCGGCTTTCCTTGGATTCTGTACCATGGTCCAAGTCAACCCAGCTGGAATCTCACAAGTACGTCTCCATTTAGTTACACCGTTTTGGTTAACTAAGCTTGTTCCCTACCCTTGTAGACTCTAATGTGGTTCTGCAACTCGATTGTGAAGTGCTCTCAGCCCTCCCCTGAACTCGATGAGATGTTCAAGGCCCTTTTGCACGGTTTCAAGAACTATGATCAGGCTGGATGGGCTGCACGGGTAGCTACGTTCCCTTCTGACCTTCAGGAGCACCTCGCGACTCTTTATAGGGTTTAGGCCTGCCATGCTGGCATTAGGATCTTTTATGTCTTTTTCAAGTCCTGTCTCCTGTTTTGCATTAGGATCTTTTGTAGTAGTAGACTCGTTATCCACTCTCATATCCCGCATTTGTTGTGCATCAGGGTGCTCTCATTTCTACCTCATCGACCTTAGTCCAAAGTGGTAGTTAGGTTAAAAACGCGCTCTCTCTATTCACTCGTAACTTCCTTATACTACTGTGTTGTTGTTGTCACAGTTCTCATCATCTCTATGGTGCACTTCACTTAGTCACTGCTACTTTAGAACAACGGTTATATAAGCTTCAGAAATAGGTATTTTTCTTGTCCGTCTTGTAGAAATGCTCCTTTTGATGAGACGGGCAGAATGGCAAGAGGAATTTTTGAGTGAGATAAGATTTTCAGTCCGGTTGGATTCTGGACACGTGACTCAAATTACTATATTTTGCACCATTTTNAACCTGTATTAGCATTATCCATGTTACTTGGAATTTCCTTCGCCTGCAGCACATGGTTTTTGTATATTTCTCAGACAATACCCCTCCCATATGGCTAAATTTCCAAAATTTTCTGCCTGCGCCAGATTTGGGACTAGTGCCAGTGTGGCGGTGACTAAGTGAAGCGCACCATAAGTGTTATCCTAGCTATCGACCAAACGCTATTGACCCAGCACTTTGTCCGGCGCTATTGACCCAGCACTTTGTCCGGGTCACGCGCAAATTCCCATCACGTACACCCGGAAAATTCTGCTAAGTCCTCGTACTTGGGCAATGGGGGCCCTCCACCCTGTATATACCTATGTAATATATATATAACACTTTAAATAATAGCTTATTATGTCTTAGTATTAGATTGCGTGCAGAATATGAACTAAATCCCCCAATTCAACAAAATTCTCAGCCACAATGTCTGCATATAGTAGTAGTCAGGGGCCGCATGGGAAAATCAGAGGGGGCCCAGTTTTTTCTCAAGTCATTTTAAATGCTATCAAAAGGTTTTCTAATCTTTATAATGGAATAATTGTCTCTATTTTCCTTTTATCCTACATCTCTTCAGCGTCGGGCTGTCCGCATCATGCCATCAATCCCGCCCAGACACCTGCCTAATGCGGATGATTCAGCCAAATCAAGCAACAATTTGGGAGGACAGACCTCTATGCTTGTAGCATCACTTCTCAGACACTTTTAAGATGTATTCTATTATATTATAGGTAATAATGATGGTTGAGGATGGCGGAAAAGCTTGCCATCGTCGCNAAACGATGCCGACGACGGAGATCACTCAACCGAGTTTCCGGGTGCACGTGATGGGAATTTGCGCGTGACCCGGACAAAGTGCTGGGTCAATAGCGTTTGGAATAATAGAGGTACATAAGTAAGACCAACCTGGTGCTATTCCTCCTCTTCTCCCATTTTCCCTTGTCTTACCTTATCTTATATTATTCTCTACTCAACTTTCATTAGACTTGGACGTCTCATCTACCACTCTTTACGCTTGCAAAGGTCTCCCCCGACTCGAATGGTCATTTGGTTCCTAGAAGGACAGGCGCAAAACGACGTTTGTATTGGTTTTCATGATTAGTGTTGTGTTTTTGACAATTATAACCACTCTAATATACTATAGGTACCTCCATCGTATATTCCAAAAGGTAAATCGCGTCCCATTTCACTTTCCCCGAACACCTTGATATCTGGACGCGTTGAGATTACGTGACCTAGCCTCCGGTTGATGACATTGACACTAGCGGGCGCTAAACAGCTTCCCCTTTCTCTCTTCGATTTCTTCGCGCGGGACGACTTGGGACGACATTTGATACTATAATCATTTATTATCATCGACTTTCCACCCCATATACCGACCCCACGACCGTTTTTGGATAAGCGCTGGTAGGAGGAAACTGAGGACGGCGAAATGGGTCAACTGGTACATAAAGGTATGCTATCCTCTACGTTTATTTCGACTACTACATACTTATACTAGTATTAGGATTTCAGAACGTCTATTTGGCTCGAAAAGTAAGTCTAGTTGTGTTACCTCTTAAACATGAATACCAACCTATGTGCCGGCAGACGTCGCGACACCGAAACTGACTCGGAAAGTTGACGGACGGTATGTTTCCACTTGCTATGATGATATCACTACATAATACACTAACGAAACCTGTAGGTATCTGACGGATTTCACTGGAACGGAACGGGATGGTGCACCGAACAGCAGTCACCCGTAGTTGCACGTGACAATGGACATGGGGCTTACAACTGAGTATGGTCGCATCTCACACACACATTATGAAGATCCGCCAATGGTAGAGGAACAGTGCTTGTCGCGACGGATGACGAGCACGGGCCTTTCAATGTAAGCACTGGTTTTTATTTTTATTTATTTTTATTATGACTGACGCTCCCTTCGCAGGCTCACAAAGTAGGGCAATATCTATGCCATGGTGCTTGCTTACATCATGAGGCCTGAATCCTCACCGTTACAGTTGACGACACCTACAAAGTTTGACGATTAGTACCCCGCACCTTGGAATTCCACCGCCGAATCCAACAACGTCATCGTCGCAGAGACCACAGGTCCTTATGGGCACTACTTAAGGTATGTAAATCTCCTGTTGGCTCCTCTGTATCACTAATGCTGTCGCCTAGATTCTTTGACGAGTATCTCTTGTGCGCCACAAAAGTGCACTTGGGTTAAGGTCTATATCAACGGAGACGTGCGGCCAACGATGGGCAACGTCGTTGAGTCCGAAAACGACTGGCGTTTGTATGTATCAACCTCACCTTGCATGACCTCTATTCACGGCTCTCCGATCTAGGTTCCGTAAGTAGTGTTGTTGTACTAGTGAACACCCAAGACTGACTTGGGGATAAAGTAGCATTGTGACTAGGCCACCGTGTCGACGCCTGCCACAGCGTCCACGTATAGCTACTGAGGATGGCATGCACCCCATTGAGCAAACACCGAACTCGCAGAGGTGATACACCAGAACAAAGCAGTGTCACTGCTGTTGGAGAAACCTACAAATGAGGGTATTTTCCCCTTGCACACTCGCGAACGTGAGAGCAACCATGTTCCTCGCCACGGAGGACGAAGGAGTCTTTGTCGAGGTGTGTACATGCCTCTATTTTTGTCTCCAGTTTGTTTCTATTTCCTTCGGCTGACGTCCCTTTTGCAGTCTCACAAGGCAGGACAAGACCTATGCCCTTGTGCTGGTCCATGCTGCTAAGCCCTCGCCGCTATCATCCACGATGGACACGAAGGCAGCTACCTGGCCGCAAGCACCTCCAAAATGCACTGCCGAATACACCGACGCTGTCGTTGGGCGTTTACGCCAACGATATAACATATGTCTAATACTTCGTTGCCTCTTCGACTGTAGCTGAATTGAGATAAGGTACTAATATAGCCACAATGACACGTTGCTGTAGAATCAACGCAGGTAGTAGAGAATGACTGGGTACCTAGTAAGTGAATGAATATGGAACTCGGGAGAGGTACTAAGTCAAGGCCACACCTTAGGTGCTATGATCATGTATGATATCTGGGTAGTTACCCTACGATGTGATGCATCAGGCCGGGATGTAGCCCAGTAGGGTAGTTACCTACTACCTGCAAGTATAATGTCGTCA
>LBLO01001002.1:0-12856 GCA_004354395.1 Chondrostereum purpureum
TCATGACCTCTCCGGCTTGGAGTCCGATACTTCTTCTTATCACCTAATCATTGACCTTGGATGAGGAGCTATTCTACAATTGATTTAGCATGATGGCATCAAACTATACAACTTCTTGCTCCAATTCCAGGGGATACGAAGCTCTAGGTTATGTTCTATGACACAGCCTGACCCTGATACCGCCATGAACGGCCTTGAAGTTCTCAAGCACTCTTCATATCTACTCTACGTGGTTTGCCATCTACCGTAAAGACCCAATGTCTGACAGTGATACCTCTCCGCCTCTCACTACTGGCGAAAGTACTCTCCTTCGCAAGGATGGAGAGTTCATAATGGATAACGCCATCCCTCTGATGTTTGAGACCATGTTCTGGGGTTTGTGGCATCCTCGATGTATGAAAGCTTACTTCCGCTGATAAGGGATACATCCCCATAGGAATGTACATCCTCGTCGTAACATTTGCTGTATACTCCCTGAGGTCTCTTCATTATCCCAAGGTCGCGGACAGTTGCGTTAACATCTTCTTCTTTCCAGTTTTAAAGGATCGAAGACACCAATTCGCATTGTCCTGCTCCTTGTGACCCTCTTTATGTTTATCCTTTCCACTTGTCTCGTTTCGTTGGACGTCTTTCAGTTCTTTATACAAACTAAGTATATCCATCTTACGGACACAGCGCCGAGCGAGAGTGCAGATGAGAAGGCAGAGCGAAGTCTCTTCCCCTTCTACAGGGCCAACTACGCGCAATCTCTATTGTTTGCTTTCGAGGTGATTAATATGGTTTTCTGTTTCTTTTGAGACTGCCTAACCTCTTATTAGTTCCTGATTGGCGATGNCGTCGTTCTATGGCGTACATGGGTGCTTTGGCAAGATTTCCGTATTGCCACTCTCTTCCCATTCACTCTATGGCTAGGCTCACTCGGTACCTTATCAATGCTCTCATACCTCCGAGTGGATGAAGAAATTAATCGTGAATCTGATAGCCACATTCATAGGGTGGAGTGTAACATATGCACTCACAGATGAATTTCCTATGGGCTCGATGTTAAACATTGGCGGTCCAGTAAACGGGAAAATTCAACTAGCTAACTGGATACTCTCTATTGTGACAAACCTTGTTGCAACAGTGATGATTGCTCATCGGGCCTGGTCAGTTTTCGTTTCTTCAATACTTAGTACTCCAATTAAACCCCCGTTCTTCANNGTCCATCGGCGCACCATTCGAGACACTTTTGGAAAGTCAGCGAAATCAACGAAAGTAGAGCGAGTTTTATCCCTATTGGTTGAGTCTGGCTTCATCTATCTTCTCATCTGGGTGGGCCATTTTCTTTCGCTCGTTCCACTTGGACATTTATCCAATCCACCGATGTCAGGGCCTTCAAACGGTTGGGTTTGTTGGCTTCAAGTACAGTCCTGCAGGAGTTTTTGGAGAGACGCTTCCGCGTATAGGTAACCAAATTGTGGTATGTAGTCGCGTGTGCATTTCATTTGCCCTGTAACCAAACCCTTTCTAGGGCCTCTACCCCACAGTTATCATCGTGCTTGTTGATTTCCAACGCACGATATGGGACTCCCCTGAAACCACTCAGATTGGTAAAGGGTCCATGACTACCCTTCGATTCGCATCGCGGGGTATTGCTCCAATGGATACAACATTTGATACATCTTCTTCCACTACTAGGGATGTCGAGGGGTCACTTGCTAGGAATGATTTTGCAGATAAGGAAGATTGAACCTCGAGATAAATACATATCTAGATTACCAGGAGACGCCAGGTATTGGAATATATACTATGAAACTGTTCTTAAAAATGTATCCTGATGCCATCTCAGCAAAGAGGTTCATCGAGCATACCACTTTCTGTAGTGACACGTGAGATAACCTGAATTGCGCTCCCCATCTCTCGATCCACCTTCTGGTAAGACAAATATTGCCTAGTGTGAGTCGCCACCTCAGGTGTGTTGTCCCATTCGTTCACAGGCAGCTTCTGCATCCCCTGCTCCACGCTAAATCTGAAATATTGCATGCAGTCCTCTTTGTCTTTCGATTCCCATACCCTTCCCTCCATCTCTTCCGCAACGCGTTCACAGTCTTCTGTAATGTCTGTCAACGTCTTCAAAAGCTGCATGGACTCTGGTCCTTCATAAGATATCACCCCAGGATGACCAGTCCCGACGCTAATGAGAGATGCGATAGGTCTTCTAGGGTAGACTGAAGCTACCTCACGAAGAAGAAGATCGGTAGGATTGTTTCTAAGCGCTGGTCCAGCACCAATGAACTCCTCCTTGATCCCTCTTTGGCTAATTGTTATGGGAGCAAATAGCTCGGGGTGTGCGGTAGTCGCACGCGCGGCCTCCCAAACTTTGCAGTTCGGACTGGGATTCCGAGCAGTTCGATACGTGCGAAACAAACGCGGGATACCCGCGTTCATGTTCTTTGCGGCCATCGCCACTACGAATCTTCGTTTRTGTCACGGGGATTTATCAGATTGGCATCAAGCAAGTTCATTGGCGGAAGGGACTCACGATTTGCATTCTACGCCAGATCTTGAACCATTGGAAACTACGGGTGGATCCCACATCCCAGCATCTTCTGGCTCCCCGAAATTCTGCATGATCATCTTGAACACCCCCTCAAGTTCCCCTGCCCTGAACTTCTCCTTTCCGGTAGTCGTCTTGATCGAGGAGCTTTTCGGCTTGGAGCTGCGGTCCTGCAAATTACTCAAGAAGGCATGCCCGGGAAGGAAGTTGTGTTTAGCGAATGATGTCTCCGAGAACAATATGTACGCTTCGATAGCCTCCTCAATAGATAAGCGAAGACGTCCAAGAAGTAATGCAATAATCCTAACCCCCGAATCGACCATCAAGATCAACGTGTATATTCTTTGACTTGTTACACGTACCCTCCAGTTCCAGTTCCGCAGATAAAGTCGAAATACTGCCACGGTTTCGCAGGCGGGTTCTGATCGAACGTTGCCCGATTCATAAATTCTTCGATGATGAGAAGGGCGGAAAGACCGCGAACTCCACCGCCGTCTGGAATTGCCCTTCTAGGTGACAATGTACAGAGAACCAGCTACTCGGGATCATGCTCACCAATTGACAAAAGACGCAAGGGATGAGAAGAAGCCGTTGGCATATTTTTAGAGAGAAACACAAGGGGAAGGAACACTTGGCTTTGGGGGTGGTCCCTGTGGGTTTTTGAACTAGCATGCGAGAACAATGCGTCTGGGAACTGGCGAATAAGAGGCGCGCGCGTGAACCGACATGCATCGATAGGGGTTCTTGGAGCCAATCGATCTCAACATTTTGACTTTCAATTGGATTCTCACTTTGTCACTACGCCCAAATGACGCCGATTTGGGAAGAAGGTGCCAGTTTATAATGTCCTGTCGAAGATATTTCCTGATAGATTCCATCCTAGATGGTAGAAACTCGAATTTCTTGTGAGTAAACGGCGGCGTAGCACAAAGATATTCGTCCTGATGGATTCATAAGATTTGGTGTGCGTAGATATATCAGTATATCTAGATTGCCTCGCTTCATTATCCGGCACCTTGATAAATGTAATGGTATGATATGAGAGTGGCTCTACAGATCTGAGTTTCTAAGTAACTCACCGGCGGACTGCCGCATGTTAGGGTCTCCCCTGTGTTGCAGCTATAGACTCGATGGAGTCTACAAATTTTGAATCATTAGCGTGTGGAGAAAGGAGCAGGACACTGTGACCAAATACCTTGCAGGTTCAGCGTCTCTCAGTGGGGATGTGAGTCTCACTATATTCGAGGCAAGGCAGCAAGTGTCGAACGAGTTAGGAAGTCCCATCGGTCAGTATACTAGCATAAGTAGTACTTTCCGCGTTATTTCCTCTCCGTGTGTTCGAGTTAGAGTCAAAGTTAGAGTGGCACTATTAAGCACGGGAGATGAGGAACGCCTTATGTTTTCCATCCGAGTGCAATCATGGGCAAGACGAGCCAACATGCAGTAGAAATTCTATCTCAGAGTGATGAGTGACCGCCCACTTTAGAGCTTGTAATCCACAAACCATCCATTTTGGAAATGTCATGGTGTGCGATTCTCAGGTAATATAAAGACCTAATGCAAGCAAATTAATAATTATTGCATTATGGAAAACACAATTATACGGATGTTTTAGCGAATTGTAGGTGCATTTGTACATGAAGGGGTTCAGGACAGGTGGTGGCCAACATCTTGGAGCAGTGAAAGATCGGTTCAACTCGCAAGTTGCACCAGGACCGAGGTCGACGGTGTGTTAAAAGCCGGCCCGAGTGGTAGCGGCGCCACATGCCAAGTTGCCCTCCATTTGTACGCAGATACTACTCTAGTTGGGTCGTTAAATCATATAAAACCCCTAAACTCCCATGAAATGCATGAAAAYAGCCATGGCATCTTGCCAGCCACAGCCAACGTTGCTCTCTAGCCACTACCCCAGGTACGAGTACATCTTTCTCTTGACTATCATGGCGAACTTGACCCCTGCTCAGAGTCCCTCACCAGTGGAGCAGAGCCCTGAAGCACCCATTTGTTCCTAATATTTAACATTAAATTATTTTCCTGGATTCTTGGACGTATTCAAGTCGTCACTATCTTGTTCTCTTCCTCACGAGTGTCCGGATGTGTCCTGGACAGTGGAAGACTTCTTTCTCAGGTGCGTTAGTGACCCTGCCACGACTTCTTAGAAATGGAAATAACGTTATTTATAGTTCACTGTGCCCCGTTCCTTGCATCATCATATGATAGGTCAACTAGTCAAAACAAGTCGTTGAGACACTGTGTTTTTCAACGTCCGATGGATGCGTTGAAGTGTACCGTATTTCTCGCGGTGGCTCTCTCACTCAGTAGTGCTTTTCATGGATCGTTAAATGCTAGGAGAATCGCAGGATTCCACCTTACCTACAACATTGAGATATCGAAGACTCGAGTACCTTTGCCCAGTCGAATTCAGGGATCTTTCCCTTTTCATATTCCCGCATCTTCACCCACCCACACATGTTCAACCGGAGGAAGCTTCAATGGTATCACACACATGGTAGACTGAATTGGTTCGGAGGGACGGGATGATAATTGCCCAAGGTACAGCGATATGTCCTCAACGAAGAGGGGATCGTAGACACTACGAATCTCGGTGACGGTGTAAAGCTAGTCCCGCGAAAAGCAAAAGAGACGTTAACAGATGTGGGGTGGTTTCTTTGTTTCCTCAGAGTGTGAAGTCCAAGCCTGAGATGACCACCGAGAAGCCAAAACAGCAACTCGACCTCTCTGCTATTCCGTCATTTTCAACTAAGCATCCTCACTTAGGAGTTTCGGGTACTCCACTTGGTGAATTCAACATATGATTGACCATTCTGACGGGCTATTAATCTAAAGGTAACATTCTATGTCAGTATCTAGGGCATGGACCGCGTCTGATATATAGCCCACTCGTTGTAGGACTTGCCCCGCATTCAATCAAGTCAGGCAATCTACGGAGCTCCGGCACCGACTAGGAGGCTCAGGATCTTCAGTTCAACGATACGAATACGATTATGGTGGAGGTACTTCAGTCTCTATGGCGACGAGGTCTTGTTTCACCATCAAGAGAAAGGATCTGAAAGAATTTGCGAGCAGTGAGCACTGGACGGCTCAGGATTTACCGATGAGGATCTATCCGCGGACTCTGACCCTCTGTCGGGCTGTCATAATGGCGGGGAAAAGCATCCTTACTGGAAGCTTGCACGAAGTTTAATCCCCTCGTAGGATCAGTCTAAGGTACGGACAAACAACATCGTGCAAGATTTGAACCTTGCCAGATCTCCCCATTGATCCACACGCGAAGGTTGAGCGGCAGTAAAAGTTTCAGGATGTGAAAAGTTCCTAGCACACAACACCGCATTTCGCCCAGAACCCCTCGTCCTACTACCGTTCGCCTACTCAATTGCATCGCCGTTTAGCCCGTCGTAACTCGAGCTCGAATGGTGCTTTCAGCGCCAAACATACGTACCTTTGTCCTCAGAATATGTGCCTCCAATCCGCAACACCTATAGCACCCACAGCCCTAAAAGGAAAATGTGACGCAGGGATTGCAACTCTAGAGAGGAAAGGGACAAGTCCATAGCCGTTGAGTGAGTAGAATAATCCGTCGCGCGCATTCCTTCCTGATTCTTTTCATCGCTTCCAGTATATGCCTTCCCCAAGTTGGATAGCCTTGAAGCGCAAAGTAATGGAGATCAATCCTACTCACCATCACCCTTTCTTGGAGCAGCTATCGTATGGGAATATCCTCTTCACTGTAGCACTTTCAACTCTCAATTGATCTATCCGGCTTCTACTGCGATTGTGATTATGGGATGAAGTGTTTAGGGTTTGACATAGTGAACTTGCTTCACAAGATGCTTCTTTATCACTTCGTTATCGATGTCTGGGTATCTATTCAGAAGGCGTCTGAACGGAAAGGTCTCCCAAGCATCGACTCAAAGCCTTCGTCATGAGGAGAACCCAAACATATCCCCCTACATCTCACCTCTCGTAATGTTTGATCATGCCTACAGTTTCAAGTAATCACCCATTACGCCTTCTATTTATCGGTGAGGAGGAGATCGTGCTTCCATCTGAAACCCTCAAATCCAACACTCCCTCAATATAGATGGAGGTGGAATTCGAGGCCTCTCTGTGCTGTTCATCCTCGAAGAGTTCATGAATCAGGCGGCATGAACGAGAATGGAGAGGTGCTACCTTGCCAGTATTTCGACATCATCTGCCGCTCGGGTACATAGGCAAACGGTAACCAGCATTCCGCGTGGTTTAACTATTGGTTTATAGAATCATTGCTCTCCTGCTCGGGCGTCTTTGTTTGTCTATTCCTCAGGCGATCTCTGCGTATCAGGAGATCTCTGGAACGACATTTAAGAAGCATAATTTCCTCTCCAATAATCCCTTCGGGGCAATCCATAACGTGAGATACGAGGGAAGTTCCTCTGCCACTACAGAAGAAAAGTTCAGAGCGGGAGAATTAGAGGACGTTTTCAAAACCATTCTGAAGAAACACGGCGAGGATGTGGAAGCAAAGATGATGGACAAGCCCACGACACCTTCGCCTGTTCAGTGCAAATCGTGAGTCGATTAGCTTTCTTTCTCATCGTCTTCCTAGTATTGATCAACATACGTTCATGGGATGACTTCTAGGTTTTTTCTAGCGATGTATAGTAGAAACATGAACGCGGGGATTGCACATCCCTTCCGTACTTATCGTACTCGTAAGAACGCGAGTCCCAACTTCTGCAAAGTGTGGGAAGCTGTGCGGGCGACGACAGCGCATCCTGGTCTCTTCCCGCCAGGGATCGCTGAAGAGCTCGTAGGACCCGGCATGGCGGGCCAGAATAACCCAACATCTTTATTATTGGAAGAAGTGAAGAGTGTATATCCTGACCGGAAGATTTCCTGTCTCATTAGCGTCGGGGCTGGTCACCCGGGCAGTCTTTCGCATACAGGATCTCAAGCTGAGGAGTTGCTGGCTACATTGAACGCTATATCGGCGGATTGTGAGAGGGCTGCCGAAAGGATGGAGAAGGATATGCTGGAGATGAAGAAGCGGGGAGAATCTACAAGGTATTTTCGCTTTAGTGTCGCACAGGGCATGCAACTGTTGTCGGCAGACGAATGGGAGCCTAAGGCTGTGAAAGACGTGCTGGTCCACACCAAGCAGTACCTTGCAACCCAAAAGGCATCGACAGACCCGGAGGAAGTAACACAAGTAATCACAGAGGTGACCGCCCAGGCAGGGTTTCTTGATACTTTGCGTTGAATGAACTGGGACACCAAATCTACTACACTGTACACGATTGTTAAATAAATTTACGAGAATGTGACCTATTTGACTCCAGCTCTCTATATATACTGAGTATCCCAATGAATACAACTTTAAACTTGAATAACCTACGTTTTGGGACTGCTCTGTGGTATTCAGTTATCGATTGCCAACTATTGAGCTTCACGTTGGTAATATTAGCAGATATAATGAATTATAGTTAATCTATTGGAAGCAGACATCTGACATTTTCCCTTATTCTAAGGCGAGAAATTGAGAAGGACCTCGCCGCACATCGGACTAACGCCACTCAATTATGTGTGCCCAGTTTGTGACTTCATACATGGTCTTGGTGCGATTCTATGTCAATTAGGATTGGGTGATTAATTTCAGACGGTAAAATTATAGGACGACTGTACGACGGAGTAAGTACCTGGTGAGAGTCTGTCAACAGCCTGAAGCCCGCAACCTCGACCCGAGGTACTTGAGGTTGTTCTTTTCATACAGTCATGTCCCAGTACGAATTCGAAGTCAAAGAGCAAAGGCGATCTATTCATCACAGAACCTAAACATAAATTCTACTTTCTGAACCCAGGATTCGAAAACGAGAGTCCTCCTTATCTTACCCGCTGATTACAACGAACATGCCTACACAGTAACATAAACTGTTGAGGTGTAAATAGGCTCGCCGCCGCGGCCGTGGAGTAAGTAAGTCAGTATATCGTCAATTCATATTTTTAATCCCGAGTGTTAGGCTTAATGCCATTCAGAGCACCTTNGGTATAGCATTTCGAAACGTGTGGGTTGGCTGCTCGTTCGGAGAATTTTATGAGCATCCGACAGCCTATCGTGCTTCAACTCGTAACAGTTCCTTGCTGTAGAACTCGTTGTGCTCCCTGATATACACTTCTCCGCTCGTCGACTACATGACTAAATTTCCGGTCTCCAAACCTTTTTCCCGACCTCCCTCCCATTTCTAGTCCAAACATTCCGCCGACCTGTATTCCAGGAAAATTTTAGCGCGCTAGGATCTCCCGTTAGATTTTTCTTCAATCTCACCGTCATTTGCGCTATTACTCGCACGCACTGTGTGTATTGCTCTGAATGCGACTTCCCCGCGTTGGAAGCAATGTCAGCTCAACTCGGAGTGGCGCCGAGCCAAGTCAAACCGGGCAGACGACACTTCGGATTCATCTCGAAACATGTCTACAACGTGTGAGACATATGGTAGCAACACCAGCATCCTGGTCCTCAATGACCAATGGAAGACCAGCGATGTACGTGCTCCCTCATTCGTCACGTCGCCTTCAATGTTATTCTGAGGAACCCATAGGACTGGGCCATTGCGTTACTTATAGAAGAACATCCTCCAACCCCCACATGTGTATGGCTGTACGAGAACGACAATGTTCGACATTTCCTCGCAGACCACAGCCGTCCCGTCTAACGCTATCTTGATGTAGCAGCCCAAGTCCAAACGCAAGAAAATCTTGATATCATCATATCCCCCCAACACAGGGCATCTTTTTTTGAGGCCCAAAAATCTTCGCTCCAATTTGATCTGAAGATCACTTGCAGGGGTCCTGAAAACACCCAGGAATCGTACAGGATGAATACACGAGTGCGTAGAGCTACACCAATCATTCCCCGTGAGGATCCAAAACCACCCATTTCTCGATCATTCATCGTATCGATACCAGGTCATGTTTTCCGTCTTCTCAAGCAGAAAGGAAATGCACTTGTTCATTATGCTGCGATCGTACTTACGGTATGGCTGATGAGAATCCAACAGCTTGAAACATGCTCCGTTATCGATGCTTGAGCGTCTACGCAAACTAAGACATGTGAAGCATGGTGGGTACCCTACGATCGCAGATGGCACTTAAAAGCCTGTACTTGTTGCAGGGATGGTCCCAACCACTCTGCTTTCATCCCACTGCGCCACAACTGATTATGTCAAACAATTCCGGGAACCATCCACTTCGCCTTTTGTCTATCGGTGAGTGTAAGCTTTGGTTTTCCTAGAGACTATGGATCCAATCCAGCCTTGTTATAGATGGAGGAGGAATCCGAGGTCTTTCCGCCCTCATGATCATTAAAGAGTTTATGGACCAAGTGACATACGTTGAGGGTGGTCCCAAACTTGGTATGCTACCATGCCAGTTCTTCGACATCATCTGTGGGTCCGGTACTGGGGGGTATGTGAGGCAAAGACAAAATCGCATTCGTTGATCTGATTGTTTTTACCCAGTATCATCGCTCTGCTACTGGGACGTCTCCATTTGTCTATCGAGCAGGCAATCAAGGCATATCGGACACTCTCAAAAGCAGCATTCTCCCCACCCAACCTCCTCCCAAAAGGTCGTGTCGCGGGAATCTTGAGTCGTCTATCCGGCCCCACTACCACGAAAGAACAATTTAAGGCGGACGAACTAGAACATGCTCTTAAACACATTATGAAGGAGTATGGCGAAGATCCGGAAACGATGATGATGGACACACCCAAAGCAGACCCATCTATCAAATCCAAAGCGTACGTCATTTCGCTGGCTTCACCCCCTGCTGTGTTTGAACGATATTGGCCACTAGATTCGTTGTGGCGATGTATAAAGAAAATATGGGTGCTGGAAATCGCCTCTGCACTTATCGTACCCGGAACAATGCGAGCCCCGACTGCAAAGTCTGGGAGGCAATGCGTGCGACGACAGCCCATCCTGGGCTATTTGCGCCCGTGGTGATTGATATGGAGGGTATACCTGAAGCTTATATTGGCCCAGGTGTGGGAGGCTACAATAACCCCACAGAATTGCTGCTCGAAGAGGCGGAGAGGGCCTATCCGGGTAGGGATATCTCTTGCCCTGATCTGACAGAACTGTCCCGGAGGACGATGCAGACGTGTAAGTAAACAGATTGCTTTCTAGTATAATCTTACTGACTACTAACTCATCCTCTCAGGAGACCGCCCCCCTCCCCAAACGAAGGCGTCGTCTGCGAAGAGCATGCGAGACAGTAAGTAAATTAGTTACTTTCTAGTATAATCGTACTGACAACTAACCTATCCTCTCAGGAGACAGCAACTCTTCCCAAACGAAGGAGTCGTCTACGCGGAGCATGCGAGACAGTAAGTAAATTAGCTACTTTCTAGTATAATCGTACTGACCACTAACCTATCCTCTCAGGAGACAGCACCCCTTCCCAGACGAAGGCGTCGTCTACGCGGAGCATGAGAGATAGTAAGCAAGTTAGTTACTTTCTAGTATACTCTTACTGACCACTAACCTATCCTCTCAGGAGACAGCACCCCTTCCCAGACGAAGGTGTCGTCTACGCGGAGCATGAGAGATAGTAAGCAAATTAGTTACTTTCTAGTATACTCTTACTGACCGCTAACCTACCCTCTCAGGAGACAGCAACTCTTCCCAAACGAAGGCATCTTCTGCGCAGAGCATGCGAGACAGTAAGTAAATTGGTTAAAATCGTACTGACTATAAACCCATTCTCTCAGGAGACAGCACCACTTCCCAGACGAAGGCGTCGTCTACGCGGAGCATGAGAGATAGTAAGCAAATTAGCTACTTTCTAGTATACTCTTACTGACCGCTAACCTATCCTCTCAGGAGACAGCAACTCTTCCCAAACGAAGTCATCTTCTGCGCAGAGCATTCGAGACGGTAAGTAAATCGGTTACTTTATAGTATAATCTTACTGACTATCAATCCATCGTCTCAGGAGACCGCACCCCTTCCCAAACGAAGGCGTCGTCTGCAGGGTAGACGTGGGAAGGTAAATAAAACGGTCCTAATTTATTGTACTTCTGTGCTTAGCTAGTGGATGTCCTTTTTACGAAATGATAACATTCTGTTTTGCTTGCACAATCAATACTGAAATTCAGGAACCCCCAACTAATGTACATCGAGAAGATACACGATTTTTTTATTATCCCGCAACAAAAACAAACAACTTCTTAGATTTCCTCGGGCCAAACTCCCCACCAAAATGCGACTTCAGTTGGCATAGCCATCGAATGTCATCTTCAGCCGAATGTATCTCTTGAGGCGATCATCGAGGCAAGCCTTCGCCCCGGGGCCGTCCAAAACGACCCTCATGTTGTTGAAAGCGAGGCCGTGGTCTCTGAAGAGTTTCTCCTCGCGATCGAGCCAAAGGTGAGTGATCTCGATCTCAACCTTAAGATGCTCTTCCTCACTCTGCGACTGCTCCCTCACCACTTTGAAGGTAGCCCTCCGATCCTCCTTCTCTTTCAACTCTTCTTGGTATCGAGCGTTAATCTTATCGAGCGTGATAACGTCGATGATCTCACCGGCTCTACTAAGAGCCATCATGAGATCCCAGACGATCGATTTTTCAGTCTCAGAAGACATGGTAAGGTCTGGTAAGCCTCGCTCTAAGGGGAGCCAGTATTAATTCAGAATTTCCCAATCGAAAGAGATCTACCTTTTCCAGGGACGAGATGGAGGTTGCGATCATACCTGGGGTGACCTGGTGGGCTTACATAGCCATCGAGATCAAGGTCTAGACCGTTCCATCATAATGATTAAGAATATATTTATTAGTGCTATCATAGGCTATTATAGGTAGGATATTCTAGCCAGACAACACAGGTAATGTTGTGCGTCGTCTGGTGGGAACGCTCCCCCAATTTATTCCCACTTGCCCAAATGAAGGCATAGTCTGCGGGGTAGACATTGAAAGGTAAGCAAAAAAANTAATCAGATTTATCATGCGCTTGCTTAGTACGTTCTGACTAGCTGCCCTTTGTAACATACAACCACTAACCAACCGCTCGTCATCTCAGGAGACCTCCCTCCCCAAGCGCAGGTGTCATCTGTGCAGAGGATGCGCAAAACAAGTAAGTTTATTGCATCCGGCATTAATGTTTTCAAAGACGCCTTACTACTCTACTACTAGAGAATTGTCGTCTGAGGAGACCGCTCTCGTCTCCTTTCAACAATGACGTCTTGGGAGACGGCGTACAAAAAGTAAGTAAATGCAATATACTATTATTGAACCTGCCTAATAGGTAGTGCGCCGTCGTC
>LBLO01001003.1:0-12855 GCA_004354395.1 Chondrostereum purpureum
CTCGGCCGTCCCTCCCAAATAATCACACCCCCCTCGCGCACGAGCTGCACAAGACAGAAACAAAAAAGCCTCCTCACTTTCAGCCGCACCGGCTCCATCGACGCGCGCGGTTTATACGTAGGGTCCTTCTTCCGTTCCTCCCTCCTCTTCCGCCTGAGCTCCGCCTCGACGACTTTCCTAGCCATCGCCGCCAGCTCCGGGACACGACGCAGATAGGATAGCGTGAACGTCTTCATCATTATCATCTCCTCGCTCTTCGCTTTCTTCAATGATCGCGGTCGCGGAGTAGCTTCCAGATCCAAATCCCGCATCGGTTCCCTCTTCTTCTTAGGCGTCTCGCCAT
Source organism: Chondrostereum purpureum (assembly GCA_004354395.1). Classification (NCBI taxonomy): domain Eukaryota; kingdom Fungi; phylum Basidiomycota; class Agaricomycetes; order Agaricales; family Cyphellaceae; genus Chondrostereum; species Chondrostereum purpureum. The sequence goes on from LBLO01001003.1 coordinate 344, forward strand.
CCCTCCTCTTCCTTTTCGTAGGCGTCATATGCACCACCACCTCCTCCTCCTCCTCCCGCTCATCCTCATATTGATTCTGCACATAATCCATATAATGCTTGAGATATATCTGGAACGTGATCGCTGTCAGATCTTTCGAGTGTAACCGTCCCGGATGGCGTAATCGCAGTTCAGCAGCATCCTCACACGAAGAATCGGACGCTTGTGATATCGTCGACTTTGTAGGGCTGACTGTACACTAATAATCGTAGAGGGGGGTTAGCGGTGCGCATAAGAAGGAAACGATTTTAAAAAAAATACTTACAGCACGGATGGGAGTACTAGGYAACATAAACGGAGCAGAAACACGAGTAGGTGTACGAGGTGTAGGCGGAACTTGGAGAGGAGGAGGAGGAGGGGGGTTGGTACCACGAACGCTTCTCGCGACGAATACACTGTATCATGTAGACTCTGCACATTCTTCCAATGATGCATCTCCTCGTTCGAAGGGCACACCTCTGATAAACAGTGTGATTAATGAGAGGAGAGGGGCCAAAATTGATGCGTGCCTATAGAATCAACGAATATCCTTCTCGTCTCGAAATGAGGCATCACGCGTCCAATGACCTTCACAGGGGCACCATGCCGCGCAATCGGTATTGGAAGAGTTGACAAAGTGACCTTCCTGCTCGGAGGTGTGTAAGGATTTTTGGAAGGTRGTGGTGGTGGTGGGGGACTTTGACGATGTGTACAATCCACGACACCAGTTCCATCATCCACTATAAATAAATAAATAAACGAGAGTCAATTCCTTATCGAAAAGAAATACGCACATGTGTAAACGATACTCTTGTCATAAACTGTAACACCGACGATGATGCCCACCAGACGGACACTCCTACAAGGCCTCCCCCCGATCCAATAAAAGTCGTGATCTGCACATATATTATCAGTAAGAGACAGAAATATACAGAATGTAAAGGGAAAAAACACCTTTAGCTGTATTCTGACGCATACCAAACACATCTCGTATAAAACACGAAGCAATCGCTTCAGGCAATAACACCCATTTCAATATCTCTGCAGTAGTTGGCGCACGCACTACCACCTGTGTAGTTCCTTTCTCAATTTTGCGTCGTTTCGTAGGAGTACGGTCGTATGCCATACAAGAGAGAAATATTGTGTGGTGTGGTATGCAGGGATTTATGTCCCTGTCTCGAGACCTGACCCGCTTGTTACCTATAAGTAAGATGGTGGTTCGCGTTAGGGGCCTGTTCAACTCGGCCCGCCCAAATTCAAATTGGACCGAGCAGATTCACGTGACTGCGTTCTTCGATGTAGACGCCGCAACAATGTTGAAGCCCACGGCATGCATACACAGATGATAAACGTGTTATAAGAAAGATATGTAACTGAAAGTCCGAGATAAAAACTTAAGCTACAACACTTTTTTTGGCGAATTTACGTTGTGGCACAACTCCAGGGTGCCGTAAGTTGTAACTCACTTCCGGCCTACGCGCCTTTCCTTCCCAATCGTACCCGGATCCAACGCCGGCTTATCGATGTCTACCACATCCGAATCAACGTCGTTCTCTGCAGAATCGTACTTCGCTACGCAACCCCCACCACCGTCATTGGAGCATGACATCGCCGGTGCTCGTGAATTTGTCCAGCGCCAGGCTCGAGAAGGACGAAAGGTCGTGCTGGTAACGGTGAGCGCGCTCGCAGACGCTCGTAGACCCCAGGAGCTCAAAGTTATGTCTATCTACAGAGCGGTGGTACTACTGTACCTTTGGAGCTCAACGTGTGAGAGTGAAGCCGCGCACAAATAAACTTTCCCCCGAAAAATGCTCATTCATAAAGTCGTTTATAGGGTTCGGTTTCTAGATAACTTCAGTGCTGGTATGTATATCGAGTCANCCCCCCATACTATGCACCAACGACCCCCGGCATGCTCACTTGTTAGTATGATAGGAACCAGAGGAGCCACTTCAGCAGAATACTTTCTTCAAGCCGGATATGCCGTCTTGTTCATGCACAGACAGTTCAGTCTACAGCCATACAGCAGACACTATTCGCACTCGACCAATCCCTTCCTCGACTTCCTGCAAATAGACACCGCTTCCTCCTCTATAGGAGTCACCCCCGACAAACGAGATCATCTATTAGAAGTCTTGACCGCGTACAAACGCGCTCATACAGAGGGYACACTGCACACTCTCACCTTTGTCACTGTGAACGACTATCTATGGCTCCTCCGTGCGGTCAGCCAAGAGCTCTCTGCACTGAGACGAAAAGCAATGTATTATCTTGCGGCCGCGGTTAGCGATTTTTTCCTCCCCCGACAGAAGATGGTTAGTTATCTCTTTTCGTATTTCCCTATAAGCATCGACACCNACCTTTCTTTCGTATGTTGCAGTCCGAGCATAAGATCCAGTCTGGCAAGGGAAGCTTGCACATTGAGATGGACCAGGTTCCCAAGATCCTCAAAACCATGGTCGACGAATGGAGCAAAGACGGATACGTAGTCTCCTTCAAGGTACCTCTACCCAGACGATTCTATTTTATTCGCTATCTTGACGCTCACACCACACAGCTCGAAACAGACCCCTCCCTACTCATCCCCAAAGCACAAACCTCTCTCGAGCGCTACGGCCACAACGTCGTCATCGGCAACGATCTCAATCGCCGCAAATACGAAGTCGTCTTCGTCTCCCCCGAACCAGACGGCAAATTCCGCGAACAATGGCTGAAACTCGACGGCTCCGACCAGCACGAGGAAATCGAAAAGTACATTATCGACGAGCTCTTAATCAGACATACTAAATGGATAGAGGCGTCTTCGTAAGTAGAGAATCGAGAGCACATTGGAATGGATCCTAGTAGAAAAATACAACTGTATCATTATTCGTAAAGAGTTCTATCCTATTTTCATAGGTGCTCGTATCAGGCTTAAGTATATGTCCCACCCACATACACTGATAACAAAATAGATAAATGCAACAAGAACGTGATGTAAATGCTAAAAAAATCGTCCATGAAATTGAAAAGGCAAGAAAGAGGATATGTAGATGCCTGCAGTGAAGGTCAAGGCCTTGGTTGTACCGAATATCCTGGTGGCGCGGTATCTTGCCGTAGTGGTATCTTCTCTTGCCCTCCTGCTGCATCCTCTTCCGTTGTCCCATAGACCGGCGCATACGATGTCAATGACACGTACGACGAGTGAGTAGCAGGTACTGGTACCGAGGCAGGAGGTTCAGATCCATGTAAAGGTTGATATGCAGTCGTGCTCGCTGAAGGAATGCTGCTACCCGATGTGGGTGCCATCGGATACGAGCTTCCACCCTGCGGAGAAGCGTGAAGGAAGGGATAGTCCTCATGGGTGCCATTCAAGTCCAATGTCGTGGGCTTCCCCTTCTTCGCCGCTCTCCGGCGTTGAAAGAAGAAGCATAGAAGAAGGAACCCTAAGACGGCCACGACCAAACCTGCGAAGACGCCCCCAATAACAATAGGCACCTTGCTTTTCGGAGGAGGTGGAGTCTCTTCAACAGGAGATTTTCCAGACTTTCCGGGTCGGCCCTGGGATTGCTCGGACGACGATTGACTGAGAGAAGGGGCACCTGGAGTGGTGACATAGAATCCGGTGACTGAAAGTGGTGCTGCATCATCTGGTCCAAGATATGTGACACTCAGAGTGTGCTCGGATTCTGAAAGACCGGTGTGGCTCAAAAGGAGCTGGTCCAGCACGTAATTGAACCCTTCTCCTACTTCAGAAATTGGTAGCTCGAAGGTGCTCTTGTCTCCATCCAGTTCATACTGCACTGTACTTGTGTTGCCGGAGATAGCCAACCCGACCATCGTGAATGCAGAGCCTACATAGGTTCGTTAATGAAAGCACAACAATTCATGAAACGGTGCGTACCGACGAAGGTAAACTGCATCGACGCGTTCGTGGTAGAAGTGACCTTGCCAGGTACCTTGACACCACCATCCGTGTACCGCTTGTTCTGCCAACCTGCAGCTGAGATAGTAACATTGTTTTTCGAGTCATCTAAATCGAGTTTGATGGTGGTTTCTTCAGGAACGTCGCCTCCAATAGACCTATACCTGATGTAATCCGTGTAAACGTATTGCGGTTCCTCTTGCTGGGAAAGAACACGGAAAGTGAATTTATGTGTGCCCTCAGTTAGATTATCTTGTTGACAGTATCTCCAACCATTGAGGACTCTCGGAGGGTCTGGAAATGTGGGCTTTTCAGTCGTCTCCTCTCCGTCGACATAACATCCCCAGGCAGCTCGATTATCGGGGTCGTCTCCTATCATTGCCCCTCGAACCTCTACATAAGTCCCTGAGGTCAAGAATGAGTACTGGTTTTCCGCAATGAAAGGGAACACGCACCGTTGAATTCAAATTCAAATCCTGACGAATTTGAGGAAGTGTAATGCTCCGTGGAATTGTAGGGTGGACCAGTAAAGTCGATGTTGAAAACATCCTCAGAATTCTCCTCCCAAGACCCAAACCATTCGATAGTTGCGTCCGTGTCGTCCAGAATCACGTAGTATGAGTTATTGGAGCTCATTGCGCCCAATTACAGAGGGATTAGAGAAAGGTAGTGGGCGAATAGTCAAAGTGCCTGGTTACCTCACGACAAGGCCGTGGGCGCTGAGCGCTGAGCAGCGCCTAATGATATCTTATAATCCTAACATTGATTGCCAAGAAGGAATAAATGCCTCCTTGTTGAGATCGAAAATATTTCTCAAGGTTTCATCGTCGTAGCACTGCTGTAGACGCGTCGCAAGGGGTTTGATCAGTACAAATTGCGCGTTCGGGCTTGTCCCGAGGATCCCCGGGTCGAATGAAGGGGGCGAGGTAAAGGGAGACCCGCGGACCGGGCCATTGTGGCACACACATACATCGATTCGTCGAAGGATTGTTTACAACCTAGCCGAAATGTCATGATTTCTGAAGGTAATTCCAAATATCTTAATCGTGCCAACAATATAGATTACAATCCTGTACAATTGACCCAGGTTGGGCCCTCCCTAAAGTTCCTAGTATGTCCCCCAGAGTGAGTATAGTAGATAGTTTTGACAAGTCAACGATGATTTATAGCGGAAGGATGGTTATCAATAGCATAGAAATGAAGAGAGAATACTACTTTGAATGTTCTGCAGAGTACTGAGGCGGGGGAACCTCTTCACCTTGCTCCGCATCTTGTGTGGCCAGTTTATGCTGCAGCTGCTCTTTCTCCGATAGACTAGATACTACTCCAGTACAACTTCGGGTATGATTGGCAGAGGAAGACGGCCCTGCTTCTGTGGAGGTATCGTTGGCTATGTTCCAGCTCATTGCTGCCGAAGGTGTGTACGAAGTAGAGACGGCATTGGAATTAGCACCGCTGGAAATGGATGGCGGAGGGTTTTGGGCCAGAGACTGAGATTCTGCCCAAGTCAGGGCTCGGGGGTTTGTGGAGATCCCGGGCTGGGGAAACTGCACCATGAATGAAGTAGGCTGTGAAGGCGTAGCGCTTGAGAAGTATGGGCTATTTGTAGAGTTTGATGAGATGCCGGGCGAAAATGTGCTGCTCGCTGGTGGTGAGGCGGAGGGAGTTGGAAGAATGAAAGGTTCGGCCTCATAGTGACCTGCAGAAAGATCTACAGGATGGTTCCCTTGCGATTTCTTACGCCCGCGGTAGAGGAAGATGGTAATAATGATGAAAGCAATCAATGCAACTCCACCAACCACTCCTCCCACAATGGCACCTATGGTGCAGTCGACGATGAGGCTGTGGGAGAAGCAGAGGAATTGGTCGGTACATCAATAGAGGCAGCTCCCGGAGTCGTAATATAGAACGCAAGTACATCCAAGGTGACTGCCTTCGCCTCAGTTGAACCAGTGAATTTTATCTCGAGTTTATGCTCCGAGTCAGGAGACAAGTCGGAAACCTTGAATAGTGCATTATTCCATTCTATCCAATCTTCTTGCGCGCTTCCAGGAAGAACAAACTGCTCTGCAGTACGATTGTCGATTGTGTAACTAGCCGTGTTCGACTCTCCATACTGAACTACACCCAACATGGTAATAGCAGTACCTAGAGATGTAAGATTAGTTTGATCCCTGCTTTTGTACGGCGAGGCCAATTACCATTGAAAGAAAGAGTAGCTGAGGCATCTGTAGTCTGCGTCCACATTGTGCTAAATCCAAGGTCTGTTACATTCCATACTTCCCAGGCAGACGCTGGCGTGAACTCGATCCCGCTTCCCTCTTCCAGCGCATTCAGGTACATAGTCACCCCTTGCAGACTATCGTCAGGCAAGGCAAGATACTGCATGGAATCCAGCCACATCGTCTGCTCTGATTTGGCGTAAAAACTGAAGACGTGCTCACTGCTAGGACTCAGTCCAACAGTGTAACAGTATACAAAGTCGTTTCCAGTGACATTTCGGTTGTATCGTACAACGGTGATCATATGGTTATCAACTTGACACTCCCAGTTGGGGATGGCACCGACAGTGTCTATCGCTCCGACCATCTGGACCTCGGTTCCTTCACACATACGAAATGAGACCCAAAGAAAATGGGAGTCTACTCAATGACTTACCGTTGAACTTGAACTTGAAGGATGAGAGCTCGGATCTCGTAGAGTGTTGAGTACCATTATAGATATCTGCCCCCTTTCCACCGACAGAGTTGTCCGCACGAGCGGTGAAATCCCATCCATCAACATACTCAATTCTGGTGGTATCGGTATCATCGACCATCACCCACCTCTGGGTGGACGCAGAAGACATAAGAACAAGACAGAGAAAAGGGGCAGGAAAAGGCGAAAGAGAGAAGATAGATACCGGGAGTGCGCAAGTAGAGCAAGAACACGCTGAAAGACCATGTTATAGCATCAGCGCCCTAGGTTGCCGAGATCTCATCGAGATGGGCTCAATCATATAATACCTGTAGAGGCACTTCCACAGCACTAGAGCTGCATGTAAATCGATTGTGGGTCATCCTGTTGCGATACAGGGTTCTCGTATTTCATCATTAATCGACCATTTCGGTATTTAATCCCGAAGGACTTTGGAAGAATTCCTCTCGGTGTGGGACGGAGATGACACGAATGAGGAATGGCTTCTTGGGTACCGTCATTTCTCTCCAATGACCCTGAAAGGAAAAGCTCCTCATACTAACTCAGTCTTGGCACTTGAGTAGTTAGGATTGAATAAATACACAAATCCTCAGTCCACCCAATTCTGTGGGATCGCATGCAGACAAAGCCACAAACATTTTCCAGCGGACTTGAGACGCGTCGACAAGGTGTAGTAGCGAAATAGAACTAGGATAAAGGAAGCAGAGCCATTACAATCCATTGTAAAAGTTTTGGTGACCTTATGAATCCAAATAGGTCAAGGAAGATATCGATGCCAATTGAAACGCGAACTACTTAGCGATCCAAGGCAGGCTTGCTTACATAATCATATATCACTTGCTTTCGCACGGATTGCTTTGTCATCGTCAGTTTGCACAACTTGCAGGGTCAACATCCGACTGAAGGTTGATCAGAAATGGCTCACTATTAATTTGATAATTCGGAGCCCAACTCCCTCGCATATTGGTAGGTCGCACTATAGATCGATTTGCCTACCTGTCCGAGTCGTCCCCCCTGTGCTTGGCCAAGATTTGCGACGATGATAGATAGAGATGGCACGAACCTCCAAAGCCGAACTTTTGAGGTCCTGAACGCATGAGACGTCCTATGTCAGCGTACGCTTTTTTGACCTAGGGTCTCCGGAATTTGGAGCGTACCCTGAGCCAGTCGTCGCACACGGACTCCAGAGAGCGCAATCCAGCTGTAGAGCCATGCATCATTCTACATGCCATACCAGGCTTGACTGGGAAAGACAAAAAGGTTCTCAAGAGCTATAGTGAACGAGTTATGTTATTCATGTTTACCAAATATCAGTGAAATACTGACTCTCTTTCGCAGGTGCGATACGGCTGCTGAAATCCAATCCTGTGAAATTGGTCTTTCGTTTGAGATCCTGTCCCTCGTTGGATTAAGAACGTCTGCTTGAATACTACCAACTATCCTGAGCCCATTCGAAACATCCTTCACTCATTTCTGAAGCAACTTCTGGTGGCTTTGAGGGTGTCGTCAATCACTCGTCATGCCCGGGGATTTGTTATGTCAGTTTGCTTCGTTCTCGTTTGATTCTGTATGTTTTGATCGCTTTCCCTCCAGCAGTCCTAGGAGTAGTTGTTCGACCCTCTTGAAGATTCTGACCAATCGACGGGCTCAATATGATACTGTGAGTGTTGAGGTGCACTATGGCTCGTTGTCTCCGAAAGAAGTAGGAAATCAGTCTTGCGATGCTGTTCAATGTTGTCCTGAGGACGATTTTCTTGCACTCGCGGTCGAACAGACACTTCGCTTCGTTGCCACAACACATGCATATATTCATGCGGATCATTTAATCATACAAGTACTTAACAAGGGAGACAGATTTGTGGAGATAATCTTTGGATTCTGNCACACCAAGAATACACCTGTTGGGGATGCTGGGGTTCCGGACGTAGAAGGAACGGTGTTAAACCCCTGGCCGACAGAAGTAACATTGTGTTGGGACAAGTAAAATACCTTTATTCATCAGCGATAAGATATGTTACTGAGGAACCCTTCCTAGCTCAACTCTTGGTCTTGACGCTTCTACATCGATTGAATCTGGATGTGCACTTCGTGTTTCTATACCTGTCGAACATGACGCCTTTTCTTGTCCGTTCAACGATTACTTCCCCTCAAGGTAAGCCACGCATCTGTATCCTTCCATTGTGAACCCATTGTAGTAAATGAGAACCCCTGGGCTGGCTTGATGCGTACAGAACATCAAGAACATTGATCTTCGCCATGTGTACCTATGGGTGACGCCCACAATCGCTGCATCCTGCTGCTCTGCTGAAGAAAACAGACACATACCAAGAARWTATGCGGACTAACACTGTAGTCTCCTCCAAATCGATYCAATAATAGGGCATTATGCTCACATACTACATTCCAATCAATGAGATCTAGCTGGGCGCCAATGGGTGTTAAACTAGTTCCATGTCTGGTGTTTCATCAGGGTTCCTAGAGCACGAACTTCGGAACTGCTTAAGTATGATCTCGAATAGAAGCCAAGGTATCGATGGTCTCATAGGACCCTCTATGGTAGTGTGGGTGCTTTGCGTCGCTTTCCATCCCACACCTTTCCCCGACCACTGTCATGTCCGTGAATGAGGCTCCCCAGTTCGTGGTAGTGGATGACAATGACCTCAGCGCTATCCAATATTTCAATGACTGGGATCCCACCTCCCTGGCCGACGTCACTTCTACTGGGGCAGGGAGTGAGGTGTTTCATGGCACGCAGCACGCTACCAAGTCTACGGAGTCATCCTTCAAATTCAGGTTCAACGGTGCGTAGATAAGCTGTACTACTCTTGACATTCCTAATATGCGGTTCTACTGTAGGGACAGACGTCTCGATGTATGGGACCATCGATGGTAGAACTACAACTGCAAATCCTAGTTGGGAGTGTTATGTCGACGGTCGCCTCATCCCCTCATCTGCAGCACCTGTCGGCGAGGTCGCACGGAATTTCAGATTCTGCAATGCAAACGCTCTCGGTCCAGAAGAACATGCCTTTGAATTCTATTCAAAGACTCAAGATACAATGTGGTTCGACAGGATGCTGTACAAGACGTTGCCGAATCACAGCCTAGATGATGTCACCATACGTGTCCGACTTGAAAATGCCCCTAGTATCAAGTACTGGCCGGAGAATGCATGGAGCTCTGCAGACGTCGATGATAATTCCGTCCCTGACTCTATGACTTCAACGACTCCCGGATCGACGGTGACATTCACATTTAAGGGTAAGTCTAGCTTTTGGTCAGACTCATACGCCCGTCTCTAATTAAGCAATCTAGGAGTTGGAGTGACAATGTTGGGTGCTCTTACATCGGGAGATGCCGCCCCTGCTACTTATATTGTAGACGGGGGAGACCCCGAAGATTTCTCCTTGCCAGGAGGTTCAACAAGCATGGCGGTGTCCAATCAAGAGTTGTTCACAGTTTCAGGCCTCGACGGGAGCTCTGAACACAAGCTAGTTGTCACCTACTCCGGTCAGTCAAGTGCACAAAGCCCAGTGCCATTCTACCTGCTGGGTTTTTACTTGACCACTGGTAATGATTCTACCCGAGGACGAGATTCATCGAATACAGGTCCGTCAATAGGCACTATCATAGGCATAGCTATTGGTGTAGTGGTCATTTTCGCATTTTTTGCTCTGGTAGTGGCATATCTATATCGCCGAAGGCACCCAAGGCGCCAGATTACCAGAGCGAAACGTCCCCTTAATCTATCGGACGGACTCCCGTTTGAATTCGAACCATTTACGGGACCTAGCTCTCCGTTACATATGCCTCCTGTCTCTCCTCCTTCCCACTATATGGGCCCAGTTCGGATGCGAACCACAGAACCACTTGAGCCTAGAATCCTTTCATGGACATCCGACGAGGGTCAGGCTCCTGCATCCACAATGTTCAGGCCATCCACAAGGATGTCTTACACATCTACTTCTGACATTCCATCCACATCTTCTGGGAGAGGCAGAGGTGCTTCTCACACACCTTCTTTTGGGTATGCCTATGAGAAGAAGGAGGAATCGGGGTTCCAAGTATTTAATAACTCTGAGAATGATGAGGTCCCACCACCTCAATATTCACCGCCTCAGTAGATCGTTGATATTTATGGTACAATTCCTTTGCATGGACCTGGAATGGTAGTTAATTATAATGGACTATATAGTAGTGCAGCATCCAATATACCCCTAGCAGAAACCTTTACTTATGAGTTATGTATCGCTCGATTTTTGGAGGGTTTGTTGACATGTTGAGAAATAATCTGACGATTAAAAATGATGATTTTTGCACTCTTGAATAATGGTGAAGCTACATTATTATTATATTTATCGGAGAAAACAATTCAACTTTCAACTCCAATTACTTCATGCTAATGCAAGATCATTTGAACTTGATGTCATTGCGCTACGCAAGCGTGACCCGACATCAATTTTGGATCTAGTCTAGGTTACTAATGTCCTTTCTTTCCTCTGACTTCATCTGACACGCCTATGGCCATAAGTATGTACTTCATGTAGAGGTCGGATACGGTAGGGAATGAATGTTAATGATCAAGTACAGGGAATTATAGGCTCAACCGGTCCTGACATAAGTGTTTTAGCTTCTTCCAACGTAGAAGTGGACTTTGACGCCGCCTATGATCTTGAATCGAAGCTAAGGCAATCGATGGTCTCATTGCCAGCCCTTCTATTGCATTGTGGGTGTTTTGCCTCATTTCTCCTTTGGTCTTCCTTGCATTTTCTCCCTTACGTTTCTTGATCTATTTGACCATGTCTGTAAACGAGTCTCCCCCGTTCATAGTNGTGGATGATAGCGACCTCCGTGTAATTCAATACTTCAACGAGTGGGATCCCGTCGTGCTGTCCGACGTCACTTCCACTGGTAAAGGAAGTGAAATCTACAACAGCACACAACACTCTACCAAATCGACGAAGTCCTCCTTCAAGTTTCGATTCAACGGTATGTCCACCAAGCTATTATAGTTAATGATATGCTAACATCAAAAGCTTTTTTAGGAACGGATGTTGGCATGTATGGTACTCTTGATGGTAGAAGGACGAACGCGAACCTTCGATGGGAGTGCTACCTCGACGGCAACACAATAGATTCAGCAAGACCACTCGCAGGCAAGATTGCAACAAACTTCGAATTTTGTGCAACCACTCTCTTAGTGTAGAGGAGCATATCTTCGAGTTATACTCAAAGACCGAAGACGTGATGTGGTTCGACAGAATGTTGTACAAGCCTTTACCCACTGAAGAATTGAAAGCCGTGACCATCCGCGTCTCTACAGACGCTCCCGCTGTGAAGTACCTGCCCGAATCTGCATGGACTCTAGCAGATGCTGATGGGAACTCCGTTTTGGACTCCATGAATTTGACAACTCCTGGATCGACAGTGTCGTTTAGCTTCGAAGGCGAGTTTTTCTGTCAACAAAATACAACGTATGTATCTGAAAGGGATCTGTTAGGTGTTGCCGTGACCATGTTGGGAGTTCTTGCAGTTGGAGAGTCTGTTCCAGCTACTTACACACTCGATGACCGAGATCCGGAAGTATTTTCTGTCCCGGGAGGTTCAACAGGTGATAACATCCGATATCAAGGATTATTTACCATCCCCGACCTGGATGGAGAGGTTGAGCACAAATTATTTGTGAATTACTCCGGTCAATCAAGTATCGGGTCCCCAGTACCCTTTTATGTGGGAGGCTTCTACGTGACAACTACGGATCCAGAGTCATCTAATTCCACATCATCTCCCACCTCTTTCACCAGCTCTAGTGGGATACCCATTCGTGTTATCGTCGGGGGTGCCGTTGGTGGTGTTTTCGTCCTCGTCCTCGTTATCATCATAGGATGGATTT
>LBLO01001004.1:0-12846 GCA_004354395.1 Chondrostereum purpureum
GTTCAAGTTACTGAGGTCTTCAGACTTCCATCATGGCATGAGGTGTAGGAAACCTGTATGCAGAATGGAACCTCCTTGAGAGGAAGTCGCTCCGTGTGAAGGCCCATGACTTCGATCCGGTGAGAAATCGTGAATTGGGAGCCAAGTGTGAGCCTGTTCGATGTGTTTCAAGGCATGGTTTACTGCTGAGAATTCTCGGGTAGATTCCAAGACGTGTAATCGCAAGAGATTGGTCTGTTCAAGAATGAACGCAAAGMTATCTTTGGGATCTAGTTTTGTTCAACGAATTGTGGTGGTCTTTTGAGTTGCTGACGTAAGTGACAATATCAATTTTCGACCTTCCTCCACCGCTTGCCTTCAGACCAGTTGTTTCAAAACCTATGCAAATCTGTGTGCACCATAATTGGAATTCGCTCTCTTGGAACCCGTGAGCTAATTCGCTCCAACATGGACGTCCTAGAGCTTGGCGAAATCTAGCCACAACGGTTCCTCGTGATGGTAATTGTGTTCTCGATTCGGTTTCTGATATCTGGCATCCCTTGACCTGCTTGTCTACTTCTGCTCGCGGAGAGTCCAACATATCTTGTCCCAGCCTTTCAACACTCTTCATAGAATGGATATTATGATTGGACTCATGCTAAATTCTCCTTGGTCTGACCTCCGGACTAGACGCAAATAATAAAGATTTGAATTCCTTCAAGATCTATCAGTGACTGGGGGATTGTTAAGGAACACTAATACACCGTGGCACTAGGCAGCTCGAGCGAAGAGGGTCAACACTGTTTACTGCACGAAAAGAGGCGAGAGCACTCCTTCAGACAAAGCCTATTACGGTACTTAGTATAATCTCAAATCCTTAAGCTCTAACACCAGGTTCACTGATTTATGTGAAGAGGGCATCCCCATTTTTGTGCCACGGTGTTGAATATGTAACTTTGGAGTCTCCCTCGCTACTGCTGCACTCTTGAATAACCCACGCACGTTCCTCTCTTTGAACCCCACTTCCCTTCTCGCTCCATGAGAAGTTCATCTAATGCACCAGGCGTCAGTTGCTCCGCTCGCTAATAGACGTGGTACGTATTATTCGTGCGTGTTTTGGTCTATACAACAACACGGCTTGAAGAGCGGCAGAACTTCACAGCGTCAGGGAGCTGCTGATACTCTCAAGAATTTGCCCAATGTTTGAATGTGTGTGTATGTTGTGAGCATTTGGAAGTTTGAACAACTCATTGGTCAGTGATGTTCTACTATCAAGTTTTCTCTAGAACCAGATCTAAGCGGCGCACTGATACCTCTGCATTCATTCGCAACATAAAATCGGGATCGATAATGTTCCCTTGCCTCATGCTTGGTACAGGGAGGCCATGAGGGGGTCGAAATCTCCGTGAGCTGTGTCGTCACCCCTGAGCTTTGACAGATGGCTAGCGCCTCCCTCCTTGTTTATTACGCGTCCAATCGTACGCGACCAGGAGATCGATAGTGCGGAAGCCGGAAATTGGCCGATCATATCATGCCATTTTCGGACTTTCAATATTTCGTGATAAATAGCGAGCCAGGCGTTCCTTCTTCCTTCATCCTTCATCCCCTCACTGCATCGCTCCGTTCAGCCCTAAGTTTTTCAATCCCCTTCAGCTTTAGGCATCTCTCGTACGCACCTCGGTGTATGTACTCGAATCAGCTTTGCTCTACTCACAACTCTCATCGCGGCGTGAAACACACTTCCGCCGGCTTCGTCATACGCTTCTGATTTTCTGCTACACTTTCTGTCTTAAATCCTCAATAACTTACTATACAAATGGCTCCTACCAACGCTTCCTCCGGCCTCAACACTCCTGAGTCTGAACTCGAGGGACTCCTGTCCGTTCACCCTACTGCGGCCCGTCGTCCCAATTCCATCTTGGTTCAGTCCGAACATACCTCCTACAGCGACGAGTTTATCACGTCCAAGTACACCAACCGTGGTGCTGATGTTACTATCGCCAATGGCCAGTTCATCGTCAACCCGACCACCAAGTCGTACGAGTTCCAGACGAAGAGGAATGTATCGAAGACTGGGTATGCATTTCGCACTCTTCATGTTGCTCGAGCTACTTTAACGTGCCATTTATTCAGCCTCATGATGATCGGCTTAGGAGGCAACAACGGGACGACTTTGTGTGCGACCATCCTCGCTAACCGCCACAATATCTCTTGGGGAACCAAAAGTGGTCGTCAGCAGCCCAACTATATTGGGTCTCTCCTTCGTGCTTCTACCGTTCGCATTGGAACTGAGGCGGGTACTGGGAAAGACGTCCACGTCCCTATCTCTGACGTTCTTCCCATGGTACACCCCAACGACCTCGTTCTAAGTGGTTGGGACATATCCGGTCTTACCATGGACAAGGCTATGGAACGTGCTAAGGTGCTCGACTATGACCTTCAGCGCCAGGTAGCTCCTCATCTGGCTCTCATGGGTGCTCCCCTCCCTTCGATCTACTACCCTGACTTTATTGCCGCCAACCAAGAGGCTCGCGCTGATAACCTGATCCCTGGCTCTGACAAGCAGGCCCACCTTGAGCACATTCGCCAGGACATCAGGAAGTTCAAGCAGGATAATGGTTTGGACCGTGTTGTCGTGTTCTGGACCGCGAACACTGAGCGTTATAGCGAACTCATTCCTGGTGTCAACGATACCGCTGACAACCTGCTCAACGCGATCAAGTATTCGCACTCCGAAGTCTCGCCTTCTACCCTCTTTGCCGTAGCAGCTATCCTTGAGGGTGAGCCCTTCGTCAACGGCGCTCCCCAGAACACATTCGTGCCTGGTGTCATTGCCCTCGCAGAGCGTCACCGCTCCTTCATTGGTGGTGACGATCTGAAGTCAGGACAGACCAAGCTCAAGAGCGTGTTCGCCGAGTTCTTAGTCAACGCTGGTATCAAGCCGTTGTCAATCGCGTCGTACAACCACTTGGGTAACAACGATGGTCACAACTTGAGTGCAGAGAGGCAGTTCAAGAGCAAGGAAATCTCGAAGAGTAGCGTTGTTGATGACATGGTCGATGCCAACAGACTCCTCTACAAGGCTCCTGAGGCTGTCAGTGCTCTTTATCTTTCCCTTGATCATCTTGCTCATCTTTCTTCAGGGCTCCAAGGGCAAGGGTGAACACCCCGACCATATCGTTGTCATTAAGTACGTTCCTGCCGTTGGTGATTCCAAGCGCGCCATCGATGAGTACTACTCGGAGATCTTCTGTGGTGGGAGGCAAACTATCAATATCTTCAATGAGTGCGAGGTAAGCTCTCTTCTGCTTCTTGACCCTCCGCAACCTCATTAGTGCCCGTCAGGATTCCCTCCTTGCTACGCCTCTTATCATTGATCTGGCTATCCTCACCGAGCTCTTGAGTCGTGTTCAGTACCGTCATGACGGTGCCGCCGAGTTCTCTCCTCTGTACCCTGTGTTGTCCTTGCTCTCCTACATGCTGAAGGCGCCTTTGGTCAAGCCTGGTAAGCMTTGTTCTGTCTTCCTCTTCTTATCCTTCCCATACTAATTGTAGCTGTTTCCGCAGGCACTGATGTTGTCAACAGCTTGAGCCGTCAGCGCAACGCCCTTGAGACCTTCCTTAAGGCCTGCATTGGCTTGGAGAGCAACAGCGACCTGTTGTTGGAGTCYAGGATTTGGTAGACRRGCCATTTTATTAGTTACCTCCTTCCCGCATTCTTTTAGACGAACGCCCGCGACGGAAAAGGTGCTCTTCAACGGCACGTATTCCTGTTCCCTGGGGCGACCTTTCTTTACATATTCACTACTGCTGGATTCAACTCAGCATCCTTCTTTTCTGTAATCAGTTGCGTATCTTTGACAAGTAATGATGATGTGTTGTTCTCGTWTCTTGTGTGCCTAAGTGATTCTCATTATTTRACTTGGTGYCCATTGGCCTGTGTCCTMATACCAACGCTTCCGCGTCCGCCCTCTTGCCTGCCCCGGTTGAAGTACCATCACCATGATATGGTGACAATTACACCCTTGAATTCGACCCCTCACCAGGTAGTCAAGCGCGGGCACGGAAGCTATTCTGCATCAGTATGTCTACTATTATTATTATTTATGTGGGGTTTTACTTCGTCCAAAAACTTATCAATCGACTTCCCAGAATATGCATAATCATCTCTACAATGAGTACAATCAAAATTTCTCTGCGCTGACGAAATTCAGGGATTTCGATCCCATGACGCGTCTCCGCTCTGGGGAGAACCTCTCCTCTGTACCTTCCAACGAGTTGAAGGATCTATTCATGCTCGCCGACAATTATGCCCGACGTTATAGTATCGAGATATCCAAGCTCGAAGATATGATTAGAATGCTTCGAAGTGACAAGGAGGAGTTGGCTGAATACGTGTGGGAATCGAGGGCTCTGTTGGCCCCCGTCCGACGGCTTCCTCCTGAACTCTTAGGTGAAATCTTTAGGTTCAGTGGAGACTGGAACCTTATCAGTACTGTGCTCGCACTCTTGGACGTCCCTGCTATGTTGCCTAGTCATGTATGCTCATCTTGGCGCAGGATCGCACTTTCGACTCCTAGTCTATGGTCAACGATTTCCATTACTTACTGGGAGAGCGACGGAATTCCAGTCCCCAATGAGTCGACCCTCATTGCAGCAACCAAATTGATTTTNGCAACGCTCTGCCAACCATCCTCTAGATATTACATTGGACTTCGAAACCGATGAGACCCAGTATTCAGCCGCCAGACTTGTTGCTCAGCATTGCAACCGTTGGAAAAGTCTGACATTGGTCCATTTAACAAACGTAAACGACCTACTGGCTATCATCCGTTCGTCGCAACTCCCTCGACTCGAGACATTTGCGTATGAGTCGTACACAATCTTGGATGATGACACACTCGACTCTCTGTTAAACGTAGCGAAAGGTGCTCCCCGCCTTCGAACCGTTACTATCCGGGATTTCCGTGGTGTCGTAGGACACAATTGGTCCCTCCCGTGGGATCAGCTCGTTGCCGCTTCCTTCAAGGACATGCAGGATCTCGGACAGGTGCTCCGCTATATGGAATCTTCCCCTCATCTGCAGAAACTGACATTGCTGGAAGTTAACCGCCTCTCTGATTCAGCAAGACCTTTCCAGCCTGTGGTGCTGGCTCATTTGACTTGTCTCACCCTTTCTTGGGTGATTCAGCAGCCTCGGAAGCGGTCCATACTTTTTTTTCGATGGTCACTCTCCCTTCCTTGAATTCTCTGAAGTTCTTTGCTCAGGAAAAGACCATAGCTTCTCAAAGAGTCCGAGCTGAACTTTGCAAAGAAGTAGACGCCTTTGTCGTGCGCTCCGCATGCACCATCTCCTATCTGGCATTTCTAAATGTGACGCCCCAGGATAAAAACTTGGAACTTATCCGTTCTATCTGTAGACCACTTCGCCACGTCACCACATTGATGATTCACTCAAGTAAATCATCGACTGCTCTACAAGAGTCAGAACTGTGCCACCTTGTTCGAGACACACGATCATCGTTGGTCAGTTTGTTTCCAAAATTGAGGAGCTTAAGCATGATTCTGCGTCATTCCCAAGGGCTTCCTGAGGCTTTCGTGGAAACTGTTCTCTCCAGACTGCGATACTCTAACCCACGCGTCTCACGGCTAGACGAAATTTCGCTGCAAATCTCGAACGGTTCGATCTCGCCATCAGCCATGGAGCCTTTGGTGCATGCTCGGTGTGCCGGTCTGAGGGTATCTGTAAAGGACTCGTCTGACCGATTCCTTATGTGGGCAAATAGGTCAGTGACCTATGTAAAATTACTCGTATGCTGAGTGTACTATAGGTGCTTGGCTGACCTGTGAGTGGGCACTTGCCCATGTATACCGAGATTCTCCCATACAGAGGGCGATTAAAATAGCCAGATAATACCATAAATAGAAGAGCAAATACATCCATATCTTGTGCATACAGCCTTTAATGCACTGCTGCTGTGGTTAGTACACGTTTGCAAGTATAAACACCGATGAATACCACTYGCWGACGTCTCGCTGACCCCAGGTAATCTTGATCTATCTGTTTACTGCCACCACCCGACTCTTGGCTACATAGTACTTGCACTTCTTTGAGCGTTCGACTTTAGCTCAATCTCATGTCCAAGAAACACACACCATGTATTTGTATTCCCAACGAGCTCTGGATTTACATCATCCGACTTGCGACATGTACCCCTGAGCTTTTCGACGTTGATAATATGCTGTTCAAGTTGGGCAAATGGAGCACTAAAGCACAGATCCGAACTTATAAACGTTCTATGGTGGGTGCATAAAATCAGAAGACTGCGTGACTCCTCGATCTCATCTTTTGTTAGGTGACAAAGAGAAACCTTGTTAGGGTTTGTAAGAACTGGCACACATTCGCATCCCCATTCCTATTCGAAGTTATATTGGTCCACCAGCAGAAAAAATCGAGGGTGTTATGCGATGCTTTACCCAAACCGTCATCTGGAGGAAGATACTGCGGGTTATGGACCAAGCGTATCATGCTTGTTATCAACCGGACGACCCATGTGGATCATGTTCGTCGCCTATGTACCGCATTCCAGTCATTATCCAACCTCGAAATCGTGACATTTTATGACTGTAGTGACGGGGATTACCCTCTTGATCACGTCTATCGCAGCCTCCTAGGGAGCGGCCACCAATCTCTACAGCTGGTTAGTTTTGGGATAAGCCCCGGTGACGACGCTCCCTGCTATATTCATTCAGCTATTCCTGCTCTACAAGCATATACTATTGGGATGTGGTGCTCTAAATACCTTGAGCACCCGTTGCCTAGCTTTTCCTATGTGAAAACTCTGCGCCTCGAGCTCCACATTTCAGAAATAGATTTCTACGCACATTCCCTGTTCCCAAGCGTAGAAACATTAATACTCTTTTGTCCAATCCCCCTCGACCACTGGAAGTCACCGGAGCCACTCTTCCCATTCATAAATCCTTCGAAGGTGACCAAGGTCATGTTGTTCGACTGCACATCCTCAAATTATTGGGTCAATCCCCCATTGGGTGATATCCTGCCATATCTCCAGAAGAAGCTCCCTCAAGTGAGCACCTTGCTTGTAAGTATTGAGGGGTGGAATGAACTCCCGGGAAGTATGGTCCTCCCCGACTCTGTGATCACTCTTGGTGTTCTCTCTCGAAAATACCAAAGCACTCATGCCGAGTACGAGACGATGAGCCGCTCTTTCCATGCCGCGGTCGGAAGCTCGCTGAAGAAGATTAAATTTCTCAACCAGAATACATGGGTTGACCTTCAGCGAAGACGCTCGCGTATTTACCAACGCCTCTCAGATGACCTCCGGCATCGAGGTATAGCAATGGAGGGCCCCGGGCTGGATTTTTGATAGTGTATTATATATTATCAGTTGAAACATCAAGTGCCTCATCTCTCTTATCATGTCTTTACTATCTTAAACTACTTAACGAGGACTCTATGAGGGAAGTAATGATAAACCAACAGATTCTACCTGCTTTAGAAAAATCTGCATGATGATGAAAATTCATTTCCTGCTGCCGTTCGTTTGTCAATGAACCTCATGTTCACCTTCCCAGCCTCATGGACCGATCATGATGGAAAAAAGTATTATAAGATCATCTCATTGATCTCGACAAGACGAGGATCTCTTTTTGTCCAATCTTTCCTTTCATTGTGCAACTGCAACATCCTTCGAGCTGAATGAACGACACGGTCACGAGGAAAAATCACAGCCACTTCAAAATGACATGGCATCAGAATCTGCCGGACCGACTTGGATTTGAACTATTCACTGACTTCTCTTCTCTGCAATTTTACTGTCCAAAGGCGACATTCGGTCCTGTGGAATCTCTTGTCCATCTCATTTCTACGCTTTCTCTTCACACTGAGCTGCTCAAACCGGCTACTGTTTTTTCAACTTGAATTCCGAGGGACTGTATAACCGTTAGTGGCTGAGAGTTTGGTGAGTCTTATTATCATCACACAGTCCTGAAAGTGTGAGTCTAACAACGAAACGGTTAAATGAGAAGTTCAATATGCTTTCCTCATATTCCGACTATCCCTCCAGGTTTCCTGCCCTCCCAAAGTTCCGATCGTTTGACGCCATAACGCGCATACGCGCGAATGAAGTTCTCACTGCAGGGCAATCACAACAACTTTCCGAGTTATTCAGGCTTGCAGACCATGATGTTAAGCTCTACCAGAAAGAAATATGTCGCCTTCAAGAATTAGTCGGCATGCTTAAATGCGACCAAGAAGAATTACTTGGTCATGTTAACGATTCTCGTTCCCTTCTCTCCCCAGTCCGGAGGCTCCCCGTTGAAGTTCTCGGAGAAATATTCCTTCATTGCTCCCCTTCCAATGTAGTCAATCAGCACTACATCGACATTCCTGCGTTGACGCTAGCCCAGGTCTGCTCCTCCTGGCGTCTCGTGGCTTTGTCCATGCGAGAATTGTGGTCTCGTGTCTGGTTACAATGGGAAGACATCGGTATAGACTGTTCAAAGCCACGGTACAATGAAGATCAGGCTGAGATAGTCATCCGACTCCTGTTAGAGCGCTCAGCCAACCATCCATTAGACGTCTCCCTCGACCTCAGGGCCCCCAGTACATGTGCTATCATCCTCTCACACCATTCGAACCGTTGGCGAAGGTTTCAGCTCGATATCAATTGCGACGTGACTGGCTTAGCACAGAACCTGCGTTACAACCTTAATCAGTTGGAGGTGCTGGACGCCTTTGACAATGAAGGAGAACTTGATGATGACATGCTCCGGGCAATAGAAGTTGCGCCTCGCCTTCGGATAGCCCGCATTCAAAACCACGGAGATCCATGGGTATTGCCTTGGCGTCAATTGCGGAAACTGGACCTAGGCGGGTGTGACCCCGTTGAGGCTTACCAATGCTTAGAGCGTTGTCCTCACTTAAAGACTTTGATGTTCGAATGTGATTACTTGCCAGTGCCGTGGAGCAGGGTTGTTTACCCTCTTGCTTTCAATTTGGTATCTCTGACCCTGGGAATGGTCTGGGCTGGTCAACGGCGGGTTGCTACCGAATTTCTCGCGGCCGTGACCCTCCACTCGCTATCCACACTCACCTTCATCGGTCCCTTCGTGGATGTTGACCAGAAGGAGGACATGGCCATGCTAACATCGGAGCTGGCCAAGTTCTTCTCTCGTTCTTCATGCACAATAGAGACGTTGTCGTTAAAAAAGATCAGACTACAGGGCGAACCTATTTATGCGTTTTTATCCAATATTCTCAGAGTGCTCCCTAGCCTCATCCATCTATCCATTGAATCAGCTTCCCGCCTCGARAGCWCYTATCAGTGCCAGGAGAAAGCGATATGTGATCTTCTCCGTGTTGACTCCCGCCCGTCCTTTGCCCCCATTCTGCCCAAACTGAAGCAACTCGACTTCACATCGATAGACAAAGACGCCACGGTCAGCTTCGTCGAGATGATCAAGTCTCGTCGTAGGTTAATGAACCCTCGAGTAGCATGCCTCGAGTCGGTCTCACTTCGAGTCTCCGAGGCTGTTTTATCCCCCGAATCAATAAATCCCCTCCTCCATGCACGAGCTGCAGGGCTCAGGTTATCAATACACGACCGAAATGGGTGTTTGCTGACCAGAACGGAGCGTAGGATGTAAGCCCGAATCACCCAATTGACGCCTTCTTCGGTGTCAACCATTTAGCTGTATACAGTCATGAAGTAGGCAGAAATGATATATTTGGAAATAATACAGAAACTATGATCAGAGATACAAATGTGGTGGTACAGAGGAGATTGAGCCAACACTGAAGAATGTTTACAAAGTACAACCAAATGCGACGAAAGCAGATAGAACATATCAAGATAGCGTGAAAATCGATCCTTGAGGCTCCCGGGAGCCACCCAAGTTGTCAAGCCCATCCACGGTCCTTTGGACTTACCCACCACCTCTTGTCAGCACCAGCTACTTCCCATTCCGCAATAGCATCTGTGGTGGCGACATAGATCCTGCCCCCAGAGGGATCGAAGCATACGCCTGCGATATCCAAGTCATCTTCCGAGCCAGCAGATGGTAAAATTTGATCCTCGTCCATGTCAGCTAGCTGAATGCCATTTGTCCATTGGGCTGGAGAATCAGGTCGGGTGGTCATTCCTTCTTCATCCTCCGCCTCATCCTCGTCATCGTCMTCATCGTCATCATCTTGGTCAACATCCATTGAGGACTGACTGTCAAGCGCACGGGTCGTCCGGATGCCATGCCCATCCAGGAGTGCCTGCACATCATTCTCAATCTGACGGTCTCCTAATGGAGGGATGACAACCAAGTCGTCTTCCCTAGACAACTCTTCTTCTGACCGTGAAGTGGATGATGTAGGACCTGATGCTGAAATTCTGAAAGTATCATGTAGGGCCATAACAAAAGATGGCCTTACAGGATTCCCGAGTCTTGAAGGGACTGGTGGAGGAAGAGGAAGACGAGGTGACCGTAGTGATTGGGGTACAGGGTAGTAACGTCGCGGACTGACGGTGACATGACGGCGCTTTTGTCGAGCATTATTCAAATGTGGCACACGTATGATTTCTTCTGTTTCGAAGGTACGTGCATCCACAACATGTAAAAGTGAGGTATGTTCTGAGAAGACCAATGTCTCCTTTGCACCGTACTCGCTTTCCCCTGTTGGGCCTCCCCCGAACTTGACACATCGAGCACTCCAGCCTGGGCCTCGTGAGGAGCCACGAGTCCATTCCCAAGGATCATCGCTGAGTAGCTCAGGCGTTCTTGTTTTATCCGTTTGGAAGACTTTCAAGGGTTTCGTGCTCCGAACATCCCATACAGCGACAACGCCTTCCTGTGAGGCCACAGCGTATTTAGTACCATCTGCGGAAAAATCTGTAGAAAACGACGCTGCTAAGGAGCCCATAGATATATTATTATTGGTTGTGGGGCGCGCGAATGTCCAATCGGGAGGGGGAATAGTAAGTGTGGCGATGGGAGTGAAGGACAAGTGATCACTGCCGGAAATTCGATGGAGGTGTACCTTCGCCGAATCACCGACCGAAAGAAGCGTAGTTCCATCAGGAGATAAAGATGCTATAGAATAGACAGGTCATGTTCGTGCGATGCTACGGAAGAAACTTGAGAAGCTTACAGTGATTTATAGGGACCTGGCACCGGAGGAATCCCACTTCTCTGAGACCGTTCTTTACGCTTTGAGAAGATCGTACAGGGATGTCAAAAAATCGCACGGAGTAGTCGTTGTTACTGACGGCTACACGTGGCTCTGCGCTACTTTGGTTTGAACGTGTGAGAAGTACCGAATTATTGATAGAGGATCGAAGGGTATGTTCATGCTGCCAAAGGGTAGTGATGGAACTGGGGAAATTGCGGTGTAAGGATAAATGAAGCTCTGCTTCTTGTCCCCCTGCAGCCATGATTGTAGTATCGGTTTCTGGAAGGACTAAAGAAGTGAGACAATTAGGTGTGAAGGACGGGGAGGCGATCTTTCTTGGCTCCTGCATGTATATTGTAATATTAGAGGATGTACGCAGGGAGGAATTTCATGGGATGCGCACCTGGCTAAGATCGTAGAGATTGTGTTCCATAATAGCCTTGTTCCTGATGTAATTGACCTGGCCTCGTTCTCGAGGGCATATTATCAGGTCGCGGAGTTGGCTACAATGACAGGTAAGAATTTGAGGTAGACCTTGATCCCAGGAGCACTGACACATGGGAAATCTGTACTTCCGTTGGTGTCAGAGACTTGGGCGTTGGTGAAGCTAGGAGAGACCGCGTAATAGTCATGATAGATGGTTGTGGTNGGGAGGAAGGAACGGTAAGTGACCGGCAGCTCGAAGAGCACCGGACCTTGTATTCCGACAGATCATGCACTCATTGATCGAATACCTCGGTCCTTATTGAGTGCTTTGGCTTACGCCACATCACATACCATGAGAAACGATGTTTGATAACTGAAGTCAAATTGGAGTAAATAGAATTAATTGGTACAAGAACTGTTGCTGCGCTGCAGGGAACTATCAAGGTTTTTTGTGGTACCACCCACATTTATTGCAGGAGTTTGCTTCAGATCTCATAGGTTGCCCACATCTTTGACATCTCCTCAGCACTGATGAGTTGGAAGTTGGGCTATGAGGCTGCTGACTGCCGCAGTTTGTGCAAACGGTCTGGGTAGTAGATATTTGAGCGTAGCACTTGGTGCAATTTGCGATAGTCGATGGCATGACAGAGATCAGAGAGAAGTCCTAAGAAATCAACACATCATGAGCACTACGAAACTGCGAGTATTGTTATTTAATAAGAAATTTGTTACTTGAGATGAGTGAATAGCTTGAAGGCAGATGTGATATACAGGTCGGTTGGTATTATAAGAACTAAGAGGTTGGCTCTTATATACTTGTCCGGAGACACCAGCTCATTCTTGGATAGAGCGTTCCGACTTGCATTGGCAAAGCACTGAAGCACTGAGCGACGAAGCCGTCACTATTGACCCAGCGTCTACTCACTTCATTGTTCTAATTAGGATGACTGTTTTGAGATCTCGAAGGCTATATCACGTAGCCCGAAGTCCGTCAAGATAGTACCGGATGCTTGCGAAGAATACAGCCTTGAAAGATAGTGTAAATAGTAATAGTATTATGTTCAGCCTCAAATTCGATAGTTCATGATGTATTTTGGTGAGGTTCGTATGCGTTTCTTTCTACATACTATGACGGATTCTAGCCCTATACCTCTGTTGCATGCTCGGTATTATAGTGGTATTATCCTCTGAATCCACAAAGAGGCGAAGGAGCATCCTATGCATGTCCAAGCGAGGTTCAAAGTTGTTAACACGTTCCC
>LBLO01001005.1:0-12838 GCA_004354395.1 Chondrostereum purpureum
CAGATCACAGAACTGGCCTCGCATGTAGCACATATCTATAGATCGTGACAAACAAAAACTTGTAAGCCAGGTATATCTTCTTACCAGTCCCTTTCCTTCATCTTCCAACCAATCGTTCATCATCTCACTTGATCGTAAATGCACCAGATCATTCCTCAATGCATAGGATACAGCACTGGTTGGGGAGCCCTCATCGTTACCTTTCCCTTTGCTTGATCCTTTAGTTGTCGGGTCCATTGCAATGTAGGAAGGGGATTGATAATAATGTGGTCAAATAAAGGCACCTCCGAGTTAACATGCCCACCTCCTACGTTCTACGTGGGAAGGTTGCCTTATCGAGCCTAAAGATCTATGTATAACATCACCATCTAACTCTATAACGATAGGCCACCCCAGTAAGTTTCATGGACCATGGTAGATGAGAGGAATAGTATGTCTCATCGGGCGTACACAATAGTGAAGAGTATAGGAGATCGACGACAAAAAAGGTTACATTCGACAAGCTAATCTAAGTAGTGGTAGCTGATTTACGATGAGGGAACGAGCATGAAATATGTTGTTTTGAAAAGGAGTGGGATGTTTAATTTAAAGCGAGGAGCCATTCATTAGATGAACAAGCAACTGGGGGGCATGCTTCGGTTAGGTAAATCTTGCTGGATTATGAGTAGAGAACTTACCCGTGAAGACCAGATAGATAAAACTGTACAGGACAACCAGGCATGTCGCACTAAGAGCAAAGACGGCGATGAAGGGCAAGCAGTGGTATCCAGTATAGCACATCATTGCCGCGATCCCTACATCAGCTACAACCTTCGAGACAATTAGCGGTCGAAAGGTAGGAGCAACGTATCTTACCTGAGTAATGATGCGAATGTTCGTGAAGGATCTGATCGCAATTATATGTGGCACTATCTCTCGCCAATGCTGATGGTTAATTTGATCCAATTTCAGGACTAAACCACTGTTGAGCACAATGCGAATCTGCTTGGCCTGGACGCGACTGTCGCGAGAGCTGAGATATTGTAGAATCGAATCTGAACGAGGAAATCGGGCGAAGATAGCCGGGACAACCTGGAATAGAGTAGGTTACACTTGATTCAATAAAAGAATGACACAGAACGCACCGAGGTAGAAGTGGCTATTTGGTTGAATTCATTTTTCGAAATAATCATCTTCTCCCAATTGTTGACGAGGAGAATATCAGTCGCACCGCGTACCCCAGGAATATGTCGCATAGTGACTGGGACGTATGTCCTCAATCTGTTGTCGTTGATTGGACTAGGAAAGGGTAGAAGGAAGGGCATCTCCGTATGAGTGTCTGATGTGTAGGAGTTGTGATGTAGGAATTGCGCCGCGACTCTTATATGGGTATGGACCTATTATAAGAAAGGAAAGACTAACACAATGTCCATTCTTTCAGTCGGTTGTTTCCCTGGAGGTGTCGTTGGCAATTCAGACAAACATACGATACGCTGATCATGTCAAAAAATGATAGTATGTTTCCTACCAGGAGTTTTTCAGTTTCCATTCGCGTGTCGAACTCCCCTTCGCCTTGATTGAAAGTTGTTCGGAGCTGAGAATTGAACTTTGGCACGTGCGCACATGTTCCCATTTGATGTACTAGATGATCTAGTCTAGACTGTCTAGACTCTAGACAGCCTACCATACACAGCCACTTACCTCGTACCTCGGTGCACCCCTTGACCAGATCAACCAGTCTTCCATGCATTCTTATTGTGTCAGATCGTCAGTTGCGCTTGCATAATGGCCCGTATACCTCTTTGAACACCTACATTTTATTCCAGACTCATGGCCTTTTTGGGCTGTGTGTACCCCATTGAACTAATTGCTTTTGTTAAAGGGATTTGTGAATCAGCGCATTGTTGTGTGGTCCCTTATCCACTACCCAGTGGTAGACATGCGACCTCGCAACACCTTACCTTTGTCTCCTGGTCTTTAAGATGCTTCCTTCCCCGGTCTAATCTATGCCACTTGGTGTTTTTGTAGTTCAACAAGGTCGCAGATGTCTCGTAGCGCTGATATCTCGAAAGCTCTGGCTGATAGCAAGGCTAAAAACGCTATTCTTCTCGAAAAGATCGCGGTTGGCGAGTCTCGACACGTTCAAGAAATGAGTCAGGTATGGCTTCCTCCGTCCTGATATATTGATTCTAAACCGGTTTTCTAGATGCAAGAAAGGCTTAAAAATGCGATGGTTACCCAAACCGACTTGCTGAAGGCGATCCGTAAGTCAGACAAGGTAAAGATCAGTCAAAGCATTCTACTACTTAGTGCTGAATCCCGCAGAAATTCCAATCCCTGTGTCTCGAGGCCCAGCAAGGAGATGATCAGCTACAGTCATTGTTAAACGATCTTAAGATTTCTCGAACCGTGCGCAGTCTCGTCGTCACTGTCCCCTTAGTGCATCTGACCGAATAGCATCAGATTGTAGCCCGACTCGAAACTGAACTGACGGATACCCGGCTCCGTCTACTCATTTCCCAGCTAAGGCTAGAAAACAAAGCGAAAGTTGAAGTTTCTCTTAAGGCAGAACTAGGCCGCCTTCATCAGGTATGTCTCTACGTGGTACGGGGCTTGTTTCCCGATACGAATATCCCTCATACGATGTTGGGAACAATTTCCTCAGACCGCGGAGCATGATACAGCACGTCTGGAACTAGAGGTGGAAGAAGGTCAAAAGTGGAGAGATGAAGCCCAACGCCTTCGGCAGGCACGTCTCCACCCATAATGTTGATCTGAGTCTCTAATCGATGAACAGCTTGTACAATTTGCGAAGGAAACCCTGGGGTGCTCAATCTGTTTCGAAAATTTTGGCGATATGCGTCCACCCAATATGTACGTCGGTATTTTGTTCTTCGAGGGAAGGTGACCTGACTTTATGAAACATAGCTTGGATTGTGGCCACATGTACTGTGAAAATTGTCTAATTGCGTGGGCTCAGAGTATCACAGCCTTTCATTGCCCGGGATGTCGGGCAAACGTTAGACCAACGGCTGTTCTATCTGCCGCTGTGAAGTCTCTCGCCGTGGAGATGAATTCGCTCTGAACACCAGGCGAAAGCTGGGGTAAGGTGTGGGGGGAGGCGTTTCTGAAAGGGACCGTGATGCCAACAACACCGTAGTGACAAATAGGGCGGCACGAAAGGTTTCAAGATTGTCTAGACAGTGTAACTCACGAATACAAATCATGCGTTCAAAGAATATGATAAACTCACATGGGAAACGACAGGGGGAATTTGAATCCCCTGAGCTACAGTTACTTATGATGTGATGGATTTGATCTCAAATTCATCCAGCGGCGTCTAGAGATGCTGGCCCCTACTGAAATTAGTAATCGCAAGTCTCGTAACTAGTTCTACGGCTCTTCTTGTCGATGTCCCAGAAGGGTTGATATATCTTCATGGTTCTTGAATGGCTTGGCCCTGCCAAAAACTGCTTACACCTGTCGTCGCCAGGCAGAGCTCATCTGGGATTCAGCAGCAGAAATAAATTTACCAAAATTCAGGCAGTTGTTATATATGCACTCAAGCGGTGGATTCTATTAGTACCAGGCAGAGAACGATTTGAATGTGGCGTAAATCCAGACCTCCTTAAGTACTACATACCTAAGCCCATCAATAGATCAGAATCTTGCACAGCTCTATCATTCGAAGTAGAGAGGACCCTACTACTTCAAGTTCCAGTAAATCCAAAGGAAGTCGGCGTTGGGGATCATGTTTACCGTAAACATGAACCCTCCTTTGGTTGCACTGCATGGATGCCGAGTAGATCGAGTGATCCTCATGGTCTTTTTCACGGTCTTTCTGGTTTGGTCGAGCTGGTGGCATTGCTTGTTTAGTCTAGCTGGTGGCATTACCTCTACTTAAACCTCAGGTTTCGTCTACTTGAGGACATTACTGAGAACATCTCCGTCATCCCCCTCTAAACACCAACGTTCTTTTGTCTGTCTCTACTTCTCCCTCCATCCACCAATCTTGAACCCATGAAGAGACAATTTGAAGATGATGTTGCCATCAGCTCCAACTTCGTTCCCCCTAGCAAACCCAAACGGCAGCGTCAAGGAGTTGCTACTATGAACCTCACCCAAACGGATTCCCCGTACAATGGCTATGGTATCGAACGACAACTTGACGATGAAGGGATGAACTCCAATGCGACTACTCTCGTCGAGGAGGACACTCGCCCTCTCAAACGTGTTCATCCAGATGATCCAAGTGACTTCGATCACCTGCATGGTTTTCATGAACGAACGAACGAAGGGATGCACATGGAGGATGGACCATCGCCGGAGCTTATGGAACTGCTCCAACGTTTGCATAAAGCGGTCAAGGTGTCTGACGGAGAGATCGAGGAGAAAGTAGAAATGGGAGATGAGAACACTGAGCCTGACGCGGAGATCATTGAGGAAACCATCCAAACTGATCAAGAGGACGAAGAAATGGGCGAAACATCACAGGAGCTTATGTCTATGGGACTGTTTCAGCATTGGGATGAGGTAAGTATTCTCACTGATCAATCTACACGACTTCACTGACATGATTGTATATATATAGGGGAACATATCTCCTGGCCTGATGGAAGAGGGAACTGACAATGATGTCTACATGTATGAAGAAGAGGAGGCCTCCGACGCGGAGATTATGGAAGAGGGAACTGAGAACGATGCCTACAGGTATGAAGAGGAGGAGGCCTCCAATGTGGAGATCGAGGCGGAGGAAGTAGAAATACAGGAGGAAAACATGGCCATGGAGATCAATGAGGAGAAGATAGGAATCGATAAAGAGGAGGTGAACACGGGCAAAACATTGCAGGATCTGATGCTTATGAGACTTCTCCAACATTTGGATGAGGTGAGTTTTATCGTTCAGCAATATCTGCAACCTCACTACATGATAATATCTAGGGATACTCCAGAGATATCAAAGATATGAAGATCCGTCTTGGCCTGCTGGAGTGGAACCCCAAGAGCAAATTGTATCTGATCTCTTTTGGGTCCGGATGGCTTATGGGCATGGGTGTGGTGAGGATTCTTTTGCGAAGATATCTATTAGTCAAATTCACCCATCGAACATACACAGATGTTTGCATTTCTCTTGGCTGTTGGCATATACACAGGCCAAGCGCACATGGACAATGAGTTCCATGTTCACTTCGTCTTTCAAGTAGCAACGAACTAAGGATAGTTCGGGGGAGTTTAACAAAGAAGAAGGGAATAGGAGTGATGTGATTGAAATCTCTACACATTTATATCTTTGTTAGATTTCCCACCTGTTTGAATGCCTGCAATCTTGTTTCTGCCATTTTCCTCGTTTTGTTCTATTTTCTCTTCTATTCAATCGTTCCCAACTCAAGTAAGTCGCTTTCACCCTTGAATAGGCAAGTCCTGTCTAGCCCCATATCTTTTTATTCAGTCCTCTCCGGTACCTAGTACCATTATGCCTCTGGAATCTTATTAGGGGGTAGGGGGGTTCATTGAAATACCTGAAATTCATAGCGACCTTAGCGGTTGGTTGCACTGTTGTTTCTGCTTTTCTGGCAGCTCCTAATGTCATCTTCACTTGTACGAGACCTCTTGAGCTTGAGAAAATATCACAAGAAGGTCCCAGAGGCTTCTGCGGTCCCGGAAGAGTTCTCTTACCGCCAATTCACAAAAAATACATCTGCCTCTATCACGAGGACCCGAGTGATGTTGTCTGCCTAGGGGAGACTATTTGCCACCAGATATGGTACTTCCGGGACCGGGGCAATATTCTCGTGAATCAAGTTGATCTGGAAATTTCTTGCTTGACGCGTCGACCAGTGTCAGAATACTTTACCCCGACTCTCTATCTCCTGTATCTACACCCCGAAAGATCCTCTACTTGTTAGCAAAATATCCTATACCGTAGCCTCGAAGTTCACATTCTTCGTACTGCAGAAGGATGATGACGAAGAATGTCTATCCGGTCTCCCATGCTATGGCATCTCCGCTGTATCCCCACCACTCGATCCTGAAGTAGCCAACTTTGGTGTCCCCGATGTCCCAGAACACTTTACTCATCGAACTGTATCGGCCCATTGCTTCTCATGTAGAAGTGTTGTCTGATCTGTGCAATCTTTGTCTTACGTCCTCAGTTTGAAGAGGTGAGGCAGAATGGGTGCTTTACTACGAATTCCACAGCGTGGGACAGAATAAATCCCATAGCCTCTCTTTCCTTCGCCCACGCCGTGCTCGTCATGTACGAGAATTTGTTTCTTGGTGCTACTTTGACGAGCGAAAGGATGCAGGAGAGTTGTGGGGTCTTCTTTGCTCTGCTTTGAAAGCAATGTCCATCCTCGATAAACTTTCCTTCTGCAGAGTATCTGCTAGGTCTTTCGTACAGGTGTTGCGTGAATGCACATCTCAGCTGGAGGAGTTCTGGTTATACTCTCATGATGAGCCATTCCCCCGACAGTACCTTCCTATTCAGACCTCCCTATGACTGATATCAATTCCATGGAACCCCTCTCAGATTCCCCTCTCCAGAATGCCTCCCTGTTTCAACGAAACTATGTGGGGCGACAAGCTCTATTGTGGCCTTGTTACCGGCTGGTGTTCATGACGTTCTTTTTCTCTTCACAGCTGAAAATTCTCGAATAGACTGGGGCATATCAAGAAAACGGGTATCACTATGGACGTTACGGATCACATTTTCTTCAAAGACCTGGTCCCCACCTCACAAATGTGGAAGGGGTCTATCCACTCGTACACGAGGCGCCCTCCCACATATGATCTTTCAATTGCTCATGAAAGCTCGTAGAAAAGTGCTCCTGAACTCTTGTGGCCGATGCCGCAATTGAAATATCTGCAAGTCACCAAATTTCTGTGATCGGACGGCCAGGTGGTGAAAGAGTCTCTGGATGATAGATTGAGATGGACGTCGCCAGAGCAAAGTCCTCTATACATCGACGTCCTGCTCTCATAGACGACGACGAGAATGAAGAAATGAATGGTATAGTCCCTCAGGAACCCCAACCTGCTAGAAATAACCGGCCATGACGTGAGTGCTTCTACATATGCCACGAAACACGTCTATCTACTATGTGGTATTGCCAGTACTTTTCGATGTTTTTCGAGAGCAAACGCCTCTGGAACAGTTAATGGATGAATGAAAGACACTCGCCAGATATATTGCCTACGTAGGAAATACCATTGGGGTCATTGTTGGATCACATCCGACGGCAGGTGAGCACTCGCAAACGTTCTAAGAAAGTCGCTGGTGCCCCCGATCCTATGTCTGATCTCGCGGCGCGGGACAAATCCGATGAAAAGATACTTGGTTCGTTATGCTATTTGTTGCACATCGGACCCACTAACATGCATTATCCAGCACAAACAACAAAACATAGACTTCTAAAGCATACCAACAGTACAATATTGTATCCGCGATGCTTGCGGAAACCCCGAACATATCGATATAATCCCAACCATCATCCAGTTCGACGCCGTGCTCGTGGGAAGACTTCTCAGGGTACCCGGCGACTTATCGAGAACTACGGAAAAGTGTGACAAGCAACGCAGTGTAAACGACGGTGAAGATCGTGCCGGTAATGCTCAGCAAGAGACCTTCACCGTTCAGTCTCGCAGTACACCCCTCTCCGTCTGGTATCATCGCTCTGCACTGTGCATCTTTTCACCGCCCGGTTACTTCATTTCGGGATCCGTATTACCTCCAGGAAGTTGAACCGCTTCGTCCTGGGACTCTTGTGCTTTCGATCAGCACTATACGGCGCGACGCAATCAACATCTACGAGGTCGGATCACAGTAAATCAAGGAGTATCTTCAGGTAAGACTTTGTTCGACGACCACCGTCCTCCTTTTTTTGGTCTGATATCTTCGACAGAGATTCTCAGGCGTGTTGTTGACGGATGGATGGCACCCTTTGTTGCTGCATATCTGGGTATTTGGTAATGGAAGGGCAAGCTCTATTAGGCGACTTTGGAGTTGGTTCGTTCGTAGAATTTACTGTTAACAGCAGAGATCTGATTCCCGCCATTTCTAAGACCACTTGAGCAACACACGCAAAGGTCATTGCCRACCGCCGTCTGCGCCGTTTTGGCATCCGGGATAAAGTATGGATGGCTCTCCTTGATCGTCTCTTTCACTTACATATGTACTGGCTGCAGACATTTTTCATGGACAATGCGAGCGACTGTGACAGCACAGCTATTGAGCTCGCTGCCCTTCTTCCCAAGTTGTCGCGATCGCGGTATTTTCCCCCTACAGTGAATCTGATTGTGAAGGTAATTCTGTTTCGGTTTTATCTATGCGTACTGGTAATAACCTGAGCTCGACAGGCGTTTATGTCGTTCTTCAAGCAGCAAAAGCACAAGAAAAAGGCCGTCAAGGTTAAGGTAGTCTCCGAGATGTCGAGGAGATGACATGGGAGGACTAGACGTCACTCAAGATGATCGTAACTTGAATAAAGTTCTCTCGCAGGAGGCGACCACCGGAACAGTCGAAGTTGATGATGCACGAGCCCAGCACATGGAGGCAACTGCATGAACTGTTCATGGCCAGGGAATTTGTGAAGCTCAGGCTCAAGGTATTCAGATGACAGCTCAAGATGAGCACGAGGCACTCGCATTGTTTCCCAAATAAGGTAGATGAACATAGACACTTCTAGTAGCGTGCTTAGGCTCGATAAGGCAACCCTCCCACGCGGAACGTGAGGCACGAACTCGGAGGCGGCTTGATTTGAGACTAGTAGCGTGCTAGGAATACTACTATGCCACGGAGTAATATAATTCTTATCTGCAAATCCGACTCCCGGGAAGCAAATGGGGGGGCCAGAAATGCCAAGCGTCAGCGATATTTAGACAAGGGATGGTGGGTGGGGATCCAAAATAATCCAAGCGAGTTGGAGAATAAGCGCGAATGAGGAGATGAACGCGTCAATGAGAGAAGGAATAGACGTGCTCGTAAATATTTTCTGCGAGCACCAGGGATGCTACTGCACATGTAGCCAACATTGCTACACATTTCCCGGACGCCTGAATCTTGAAACAGACTTTCCTCAAAGAAGGGTCACCTCAACTCCTCCTCCAGCCTATCCTATGAGGGACAGGATTTGCTGGATATCTTCGCTGGGCAAATGATGCACTCAACACTGTTATTGGTTACCGGACACCATGAACGAGAGGCTTCTCAAGAATAGCTGCAGACAATTTTGTAGGCTGGGCTATCCATGATCGCTAACGAAACACCACTCAAGCATGGGCTCAAGGTGTGTATGGGTCAGGTATCTCCTGGGCCGCTCGTTGTTTCGGACGCATCAAAATGTTCTACATTTTCAGACCAACGTCGAGTTTTGCCTTTGTGAAGGACTTGGGGAAGTGCAAAGCCAATGCATGGTTTACCATCAGCTTTATAGTGGGGCAAGTTGGCGTTCTTCGAACTAGTACATAGGATTGTAGACTATCTGTAGTATGAGATACTCCTGCTTCAAATGGGTTCACATCGGTGGCTCTGTTCTCCAATCTGACCTAACCAATTGGAGTACATTTATACAAGTTAATCCGCCAATTAAGAATACATGTCTACTCTCTCCTACATTTGTTGGCCAATGCCACAATTTTACCAACCCTGCAACACTTTCGTTTCCAACTGAGAATGTCTAGTTCATCATCAGACTCCTGCAGTGTATCACTATTACCAGGAATTTTAGTGATATCCACCTCTACCGTATGTAAACAAATAAACAGGCAAATTTTCATAGCACAGGACTAGAAAACCTACCCAGCTGAAAGCAAGGCTCTTGCTTGCGTCGTTGAGGATCTGAATGATATGGGTGGTAAGGATCGATCCAAGGGGGGATCTTATATGAGAATTTGATTTTTGAGGACGGGAAGATGTTTGGGAATCTGCCGCACAATCTTTCTCTCGCGTGCAGTTCCAAATCTGGAGTAATACACACAAGACACTCTATAAGAGACTTGAATGGATCATTCACAGAGATTGAATTTCCCTTCAGTGAGTTATTGTGACAGCACTGAAGGTATTGCCACTATAAATTGTCAGATATGTGAAATCCTCAATGACTGTGGCGCACCACACACCAGTGCCTCCAACAACGGAAATAGCTGATTCTCCTGTTTCACTGGCCAATCTACTTTACCCTTTCCTATGGAATCTAGACAGTCCTTGTTGATCTCCTTCAGAGCCTTCATGAATTGCTCAATTTCTATGCCATGATCTTGCAGAGATTTGTTGGAACCAACAGCATTCTGTGGTAGGCTGAGCATAACTCGGAATTCAGAGAACCACCAATTTCCTCGGGGCTCCATCATGATGTTAAGTAAGAAGGTAACAAGACAATGAACCCCTGGGGGTTAAATGACAAGGAATATGCCATGTCAATAGAAGCCTCTCACGAGAAGCACTACTGCATTGCAATGTGACGCTCAGAGTCACCAGCTCCTCTGTACTGACGGTGTTGTCTGTCTGGCGGCCTGCCCAAATCACCAGCGCAAACTGAAGCTTAAATACTGAACCCTCTTTTAATAGTATGTTGTAACCTGATTTAACATCTCCCCAGGTTATGTTACCCATCCCATTGCTTACAGTACGGACTTCAGGTTTGGTCTGTAGGCGGATCAGCGTGATCTTGCAGGGACAGAGCACAGTGTCCTGTTGCCTTAGAGTTTCTCTGTCTCATCCGATTATATTATCCCAACGAATTGTACTTGTTGTAATTGATATCGATATCTACTCCCGTCTCATCGCGAATGAATTCCCCGACTGGAGTCGATTTGACAGCGTGTAGTTTCCATTGTCGTAACCATCTCGTTTTCCTCTTTTCTTCTCTGGTTGGAAAACATTAGCCTGAGCATTGTTGTCAGACGTTCCCTTGTCTACACGATCAGAAATGGAGGCAGCTAGGTCTTTGAAAAACATGTGTGGGATCCAGAAATTTTGGGTCGATGACTTGCGGTGCAAGGAATCTCTACAGACCACAAAGATTTCAGCGGAAACATTTCTATAGCCATGTCAATGGAAAATCGCCATATATCTAACGTCAGGGAGATACATACCGGGAAGAAGGGGGTTTAGTCGCTTCTACCTTTCCGAAAAGTTGATTACAGACCCACCCTCACTTCACTCTCCAAATGGTGATACTGGTTTCCAGGTTTTCGGGAGTATAGGACGACCTACAACGCTCGGGATCGCGCTAGATGCTGAGGGTGCAACTGAACAAAAACAAGAAAAAGGTGCGGCTGGTTTCTGGCGGCGGAGGTACCTAGGCAAGAGTACGGGTGAACCCGCGGGTGTCATCCACCCAACCCTCACCTGTACCCGCGAAAAACCCTACCCGTGGGAATAAAGAAGGGTGAGGGTGAACCCGCGGGTCACGAACGGGTTGGGTGCTTTATAGCACATGCGGCGCCGGTCAGAGGCTGAGGCGCAAGGGTCTGCGCGGGTTACGGGTCAAGCCAGGTTGACCCTTACCCTTACCCTTGGGCACCCGTACCCGCGACCCTTCAAGGGTTCGCCAACCCGTGCTCCTGCCTAGAGGTACCGGTTGGCCATGTTACACATACACAACGAAGTTGCACCGTGGATCTTGTTAGGCATGTACATGTCGCAAGTCATGGACGATACGGCCGCACCACACGAGAGTATTTCTTGACGATTTCGAGAAGTCTACAAACAAGGGAATTAGTGATGCATGTGTCAAAGTGAAAAACGGACCAGCTGTTGACGAACCTGATGCCCAATCTGCCAGTGAACCGAGAGAGAGCTCGAAAATGTGTTCATTAATGGCTAAGAACAAGGGACCCACGAGAGAATTCGAAGAAGCTGGAGGTGTCCAGCGAGGTATAGGTTGTTAAACAATGTCGAAAGACATCCCAGATACCTATAGCTAGTAGCTAGTAATAAGTCGTCGTTGGTACATGTGAACTTGCATGCGCATTAATTCACGGAGTCGACGTAATCATGAGAGTCAGAGATTCTAATTCCCTTATCGTCAATGGTATTTCGAGTTTCTATAAGTGGTAAACATATTTCCTAGAATAATGAGAGGGATATAATATAAGGAAGCTTAAGTATTCGGACGTGAGATAACGAGCGGCTCCGGCCCCTTCCTGCCGGAGCCGGCATATACCTCGGAGTAAATGCGGACGGGATGTTCCGAAACGGGGGGCCTGGGCGGTGCTATTATTCGAAATACCTACAACGTAGTGGCTGCTATGATATTTCAAAAACGTTAGAATAGAATACCCTGTAGTAATTTCAAGTAGTGTTAAAATTTTGAAGGAGCAATACCCTGCGGAACCACTAACTGTGACTCGGAACAATAACAGGGTTGCCCCACAGCCAATACTCGACTGAAGTGATAACAACATTCAAGCAAATTGTAGACGGTACGCTAGTGNAAATGCTCCTAATATTTGGAACAGTGTCAAAGTATTGACAGAGAAACGGGCTCATAAAATACTTGAAAATTCATTAAAACTTTGGGAA
Source organism: Chondrostereum purpureum (assembly GCA_004354395.1). NCBI lineage: Eukaryota > Fungi > Basidiomycota > Agaricomycetes > Agaricales > Cyphellaceae > Chondrostereum > Chondrostereum purpureum. The sequence goes on from LBLO01001005.1 coordinate 12,503, forward strand.
GGAATAATACATGGACAATATGCGGGACAGTAATAGTGTTTTAAGCAGATATTATTCAACATATATTCACTGTTTTATTAGAAAAACTGATTACATGAAATTTTAAACAATGGTAAAGATACTGGTACAATCACTGGGGGGAAAATACGCGGGTCCGGATTGGCGAACTGTCAGCGTTTTCATCACTGATAATACTCTTTATTGCACCTTGTGAATACACATTTGTTTTTCGGGGGCACGAGTCACACAGCGTCAACTAGAGAAATAATTATCTGAAAGGTGAAGATATATTAGGCAACAGTTCCACTCACATGCATCCCAGTAACATTGTTACCG